>JAYMTG010000485.1:0-12089 GCA_036897565.1 Pelargonium exstipulatum
AAAAATTTCACAGTCATTTTTACTATTTGCATAGGTAGTAAAATTTATGAAAATGGGATAATTTTTACTATAGAATTACATTACAGTAAAAATTATTGTAATTAAACAGTGAGAAATACTGAGTTTCGAAACAAATTTTAACATATTTTTGAATGGGATCCGGTATACTAAAATAATAAAAATTACCTATATTTTTTTTCCGTACATAAATCATCAGACGTCAATGCATGAAACATCACAATATCTTCAAGTACCTACAATGATGCCCAGTGAACCACTTACCTACTGCAAAATTATAAGATAACTTCCCAATTGGTTAATGGCCACTCGTGCTCACATTCGACTACTTTGACCTGTCAAATTACCGGTGCGTAGTGCGTATTTTAATTTACTCGAATTCAAACTGTGGTGGTTTGGGAGGTCTTTACTTTGAGGGAGACTTCGCCAAGACCAGCGTGCATATAATAAGCCCAGGGAACCTAAACTTGCCCGATATCCTTGCGAAAGATATCAAATTGCAGTGATGTTGAGACACCTCATAAATGATCATAAGACCGCTAAATGTTCGTAATGTTTTATTCACTTCTCTGGTATAACACACGCGAAGAATTATAATAAAACACACTACACATTATTGAATAAAATACACTTGTAGTATCGACTACAAGCGGAAGCTCTGAACTTGCTACCTTACGCTAGCACCAGTGAAAATATACCTAACGAGCTTTCAAAGCTCGAAGCTCGGAGTGGCGCATCTCGAACTACTTCGATAGAGTGCACTACTCGTAAGCAGTGCTGCCACTCCGACAGGAACACAACTTCCCTCTAGGTGGAAGCTGCGGGCGCATCCCCTACCGGTACATATGCCCCGCTTCCATTGAACAGCGTGGACATCGGAGATGCTGGATCATTGAAGCCAAAAATTGGCCAATCGGACAACGGACGGTAGGGCCCCTCTGCCCCGCTTCTATGAACCCGCAGCTTCCAAGATGTTGAATAGCTAGGTTCTTCGGCATCCATCCATGACTTCCAACAAGTCGAATTTCCAATTTTAAAACATCTCTGCTGCTTTTTCACGGCACTAGCGACTTTAAAATTGCCTTAGATGCAAACAATTTGTCGTACTAAAATAAATCACATCTTAGTCGCTAAAGTGCTACAAAATTCACAAACACAAAATATTTACACAAAGAGCAGAGATATGGTACGTAAATTCAAAAAATAAATCAAAAAAAACGCAATTGCATGAGAATTGCAATACAAATACGCGTTGAGCTGCATATCATCTAGTTCGACGCAAGGCCAAAAATGCGCAACTGGTAAAAAGCTCTGCCAGTGTGATAACAAACGTTTACCAACACGAAATCGACGAATTCATCTGCTGGAGTAATTAACAGGTACTTTTTAATTAATTACGCGTTCCAAGTTGTATTTCTTGATGTTGAGCTAAACAGGGACTTTCTTCTCTTTCCGCAGCAACTTTCCCGGATTCAATCGACATCGAAATAAGCTCACTGGAGCCGAACGGAGATGACTGTTTTCACCAAGAGCAGCTTCACCTTTGGTAAGTTTACGTTTTCTCTGTTTAAGTAGATTGATTGATTAATCTTGTATATTGAACGTTGCTAATTCTTTTCTTTATTATTCCAGTGATGCTGCATCAACTCCTTCTTCTTACGATGCATCAGAGAAGTTGCACTTCAACGCCAATCAGAATTCCATTAGAGATGATCCAAATTCCAACCTGCAGAATCCATATTGAGCAGACATACCGGAAAAATACTTCAATGACCGCAAAAGCATCGGATTGACAGGTACATTAAATCTTTCTCTAATGTGTTGGTGATATTTTTCAACCTCTCTGTTATCAGCAAGCTGACATTTTTCCAAATTGGAAGTTTTCTCGGAGCTGGAACCGGGACCCTTTTTTATCATCTCTGCTGCAGTAAGTACCCCGTTTACACATCTCTATTTACGTGTACAAAGTGATCTTCTTAGATTTAGTTCGTGTTGCGTTCGTTTTTCTCTCGTGTTGCATCTTATCAGTGTCATGTTATGGTCACAGACAGCTGGCCACTCGTCGCTATGTTCACACACAGCTGGGAAGATTTCGCTATTCCCACGGACAACTAGGAATATCGAGCTAATTTCACCGACAGCTGGCCAGATGATATTTTTTCCGAGTTCTGGTTTTGCGTTTTCTCTGATTTCTTCGCAATTCAGCAACTTCTCGCATTATTTTCGGCTCTCCCTCGAACTTGAATTTTGAACTTCTCTGATTTTTGCTTTTTATCACAAAAATTCCTCATTCAAAATTCCTTCAAGCACACTCAAACGAATTTTAAACTTCTCTAATAAATAAAAAAAATAATTTACAAAGAAAAATTCTAAAACTAGGTCAACTAATAGTTACGATTAGTCGAAAAATAAATTAAAATAAAATTAGTCACAGATTACACAAAACTAAATTTTATCCAGAGTGCAACTTGAAAAAAAAAAAAAATTCTAATAACAAATTGAATAACAACGCCTAAATTAGCACTAATTACCACTATTGCGAAAAATACACATTACTACTTATCTGGGCACATCAAATCACGAATGAAAGCTTTAATATGTGCACCAAAAGTTTGCTATCAATAGGTGAGTTTTTACAAAATGGCAATTCTAATAATAAACTGTAACGTAGCTAAAATTATCTCAACTTTAATCTTATCAAAATGTTGCACTCGGAGATAGAAATATACTAAGCTACATACATGCTAAAAGTAGTTGGCCTTGAACGCAACAAAGGCTCATTTCTCACTTAGTTTGGCCTTGGGTTGATACTTTGTGAAAGCTTTCACAAAATATGCACGTTCGAAACTTTCCAACATCTCTAAGTGAATAAAATTCAAGGTCTTTTTTCGCTTCTTTTTGTTACGAGGATTATCACGGCCATCCGGTGCATTTTTATCTCGCAAGTTCGAGCTTTCAACGTTGGTAGGTACCTGCTTCGTTCTCGAACGCGTTTCATATCTCTCCCGCGCCGCTTCCCTCTTCTCTTTGTACTCCTCTTCGTCCGGAAACGTTTGTTTGAGACAATCTTCGAGCTTTTTCTCTAGGAGGGGGGGGAGCTTTTTTCGTAATCTCTTTTTTATCTGGCGGAACTCTGCATCGTGTTTTGTAACATCTCTTTTAGGTCTCTCTGCTTCGCAATTTTGGCGAATTTTTTCCAGGGTTTTTTCAGGCTGCTTTCGCGAACCTCTTGGTAAATATTCCGGATCTCTGGGGTCATCGACCTCCTCCTCATCAGTATTTTCTTCTTCCATTTCAGCATTTTGACTTGTGGTTTTTTTCTTCGAAAAATCTCTGATTTTTTCCACCAAATCTCTGTTGTCGAATTTTGATCTCTGCTTTAGGTCATTTTTGAGCTCTTCCAACTGGTTTTTATTGAGGTATGACGTCATTTGGCGAGTGTTAACAATCTGCTCGTCGGTAGGGTCAGCTACATTTTTGACCATGTAACAATTGCTACCTACATGCTGTTCGACTGTATATGGACCATAGCGTTTTTGAAATAGCTTTTTTGAAAGTCCTTTTTCATATGATGACAGACGATGAGAAGTTAACATGACCAATTCACCATTTTCGAAAATGGTAGGGGGCCCATGTAATTTATTGAAAGCGACCTCATTATTTATTCTCTGCTGCATTCTTTTTTCGCGAATGAAATTCACTAAAGCCTGCTGCTGGGTCATATTTTCAATATTCTCATCAACCACTTCTTGGGTATATACAGCCTTTCTGGCCAATTTGTCAGCTACGAAATTATTATGATCGTATTTTCTCGCCCTTACATGTCTCAATTCGAACTCCTTGAATTTTTTAGAGAGTTCAATGACCTGCTGGAATGCTGCTTTGTGATGAACTGGTTTTTTGTTGGTATTTTTCCAGTTATTTTCTACCCATCTCTTTGAATTGTGATTTACTGCAGTGACCAAGTAGTTGGAATCCGAAAATACTTTGAGCTTCTCTATCTGGTTATTTAGGGCAATTTCCATCGCTTTTATCAACGCAATGATTTCTGCCAAATTATTCGAATTTTTGTATTCTGGGTGCACAACTCTTTCCGAAACATTGAAGTCTCCACTAGGTGTCCAACTGATTCCGATACCCGCTATTGCTTCATCTGTGCCATTTTGAGAACAAGCTCCGTCCACAGCTACCCAGACAAATCCTTTCTTATCAACAATGAGCTTTTTTGGGTCCATTTTGAGTTTTAGAGCTTCTTCTGATGTTATTGATGGAACATTATTGGCACGTTGCTCTTCTCGTAATTTACTCAATTCGAATTTGGCATTTATTCCAGTATTAGGCACTGGCAAATCTTGAGCCAAGTTATCAGGAATTCCCCAAACTTCATTTGGCTTCACTCCGAATTCTGTAGGTGTATTATTTATTTCATTTTCCACCTGCTTGGCATATTTGTGCCATCCATGATGAGTATAATCGAAGTCCTCAGCTGATTGGTTGATTTTTACTCTCAGCCTGTCGCCAATTATTCTCATTGTTCTTTCCACTAAGCTTGATTGTGGATTGTACTTGGTGGTGTGGCCAATTTTTACACCATAGGATTTGAGCAAATCATTCCAGGTATCACTCACAAACTGAGTACCATTGTCAGTGATCACTTTGCGCACCTTGTGCCCCAGTTTCTTTATCTCTTCGAGTATCTCTTTCATCGCTTTTGAGACCTCTTCTTTGGTTGCCACAATCAGGGTTTTGAGCCATACTTTGGCAGTAAATACACACTTTACTACTAGCATGTATTTTGGGTCCTTGGCTTTGTTGGCGATTTGGCCAATTAAATCAGCTGACAAGACATCTGCTATGCCATAAGACTCAATTTGAGCATACTCTAGCTTCTTTTTCTGCCCAAAGTTCTTATTGTGCTTGCAATCGAGGCATTCGCTTGTGGCCAATTTGGCAGATTTTGGCACATTTGGCGAATAATACATGCGTCGAAATATCGAGTCAATTTTGGCAGCTCCCACATGACCATATTCTTCATGTAAGTACATTATGGTATCTTTGTACAATTCATCAGGCATGCATGGCACTTTAGATCCATCTTCTCTGATTCGATACAGTATTTTGACACCTTCTTCTTCTTCCAAAATGACATATTTTTTCTCGAGCTGTTTCTTCGCTTTTCTCTGCTTGGAAGTCATGTCAATCTCGTCTGCTTGAAGTCTCCGAATGACTTTTGACCAATTTTCATCTCTGTTTTGGTACAAGTCCAGCCTCTTAAGACAATCAATCAACTGCTCCTTGACCAAATCTTTGTAAACAACGCCAAGTGGCACCATATGAGTCCAATTCGTGCTGTATAAGGTCAATTCAGGTGCTTGTCTATCCCACCATTTTCCAACTCTTTTTGGCAGGTCATAAACAAGGTCGTGGCAGTTAAAATGCGTTATCCACGCCGCTGCTTTGCGATGTATTTGAGCCAATGTGTTAAATCGGTGCACAACTGACATTATGTCCTTTCTGACATGCACAGTATATCCATGAAGCCACATTTCGAGTTTTTTTAATGCATTCGCGAGTGAGTACATCTCTTTCTCTATTATTGTGTACTTCTTTTGGTGCTCTTTAAATGTGTTGCTCACAAACAGCACAACGTGATCTACGCCATCTTCGTCTTTCTGGTATGCCACCGCATTCATGGCATCTTGAGTGAAACTCGTTTCTAAGTAGAAATCTGCACCATCAATTGGAGTGGCTAATTTGAATTCTTTACGATACTCAGTTTCCAACATCTCTAATGCATTTTGCTGCTCTTCACCCCACTTGAAGTTTTCTTTTCGAGTCACTTCATAAAGTGGCACTGCTAGCTGCTGATAATCTGCGATGAAGCGCTTGTAGAATCCAACAATTCCCAAAAATGCCATAACTTCTTTTTCATTTTTGAGTTTGAATTCGCCTTTCTTGTTGGTGTGCTTCTTTTTGAATTCATCAAGCTTTTGGAGCTTTTTATTTTGCTTCAAAATTGCCCCAGGCTGGAGTTGAAAACCAAGATGGTTGATACTTTTCTTGAAAAACTTTGATTTTCTTGGATTGAGCCTAAGTCCATTGTCTCTGATTATTTTCAGTGTATCAACTAGTAATTCCATCATCTCTTCGAAAGTCATTGCCTTGAGTAGCACATCGTCTACGTACTTCGTTCTGCCTTTTTTTGCTTTCATGATAGTATTTATCATTTTCACAAATAACGCAGATGACACTTTCAATCCATATGGCACCCTTATAAACTGGTGGACTTCTCCATCTACTATGAAAGCACAATACTTCCTATATGCTTCATGTAGTACCATCTGCCAAAATCCTGCCACAAAATCGAGGCAACAGTACATTTTGGCACGTCCGTCTGTTGTTATAATTCTATCAAGCAATGGAGCTTCATTGTAGTCATTTTCGAGTATAGGGTTCAATTCCATAGGATTCAAGCATAATCTCACCTCGCCATTTTTCTTGATATTTGCTACCAGCGCATTGATGTAAGGTGAGGTCGAAGGTTCAACGATCTTTTTGGCTATCATCACTCTGAGAGCTTCTCTCACGAGTGGCATCTGTTTGTTAGATGGAGTATACTTCGGACCATGGAATCTTTTGATATTCTTGGGATCCTTGAATCTCAATTTCATCGGCGGTCCTGTCCATTTTCCCGGATACTTGCTGAACACACAGGCAAATTCTTTGAGTATGTCAAATGCTTTTTTAGCCTGTTTCTTCGTAATGGTTTCTTCATTTACAGCTTGCTCCAAATCCGATCTCAGTGTTTCCAAAAATACTTCTGGACCATCGTCCACATCTTCAGGCTCCATTTCCTGGTACTTATCAGCTGTGTTTGCTCTTTTGGATATGTGATCAATTTGCTCAACGCTCTTTTTCTTTACTCTGATTCGTCTGAGTGTAATCTTCTTTTTGTACTCCTCCTCAGTCATAAAGTTGAGTGTTTCAATCTTCTCTTGGCCTGGAGGGCAGCATGTGGCTCTTTTATTTTCCACATCAGTCTTAATTCCAAGTACCTTCATGGTTTTGGTACCAATTATAAAAGTCTGGTTACACCCTTTCATAATGTAAAATGGAATTTTGAGCTCGCATTCTCCAAATTTGAGTTTTGGCACAATCACATATCTGTATGTCTCTACCTTTGAATCGTCAGCCAAACAGCACACAATAGGTTTTTTCAGCATGATATACTGAACGCTGTCATAGTGATCTCTGAGCAGGATGTTCGCAGTTTCTTCTGATATTACATTAGGGGTTGCCCCGGTATCGAGCTGCGCTGGGTAGGTGGTGCCATCCATCGTAAGTGGCACTACACACGTGTCAAATTTGTCTTTTTCTCTGAGGATTTGCTCTCTGACTCGAGCCTCAATTTCCTCTCTGCGCAGCGGTGGTTTAGGTGTAAGAGGTTGCTGGATTGAATTCATTGAAGTTCCTGCTGTCGGTTGTGCACTCTGAGTTGTGTCTTGAGGCACATGTGTTGAATTTTGAGATATACATGTTGTGTTGGGGGGCTTAGGCGTTGCCCCAGTCACGTGATTGACTGTTATTTTTAACTTCTCTGATGCCCCAGCGGATTTAACAGGTGTTTGCAACGTCTCTGATAAGTTTCGTTCCTCCTCATGGGGGGAGGGGATTCCTATCTTGTTGAGTAGCTTTTGGAGCGCTTGAGGTTTCATGAACTTTTTTAACTTCTCTATTTTCTTTACAGCATCAGCGACTTCCTTTTCGATGTTTTTAGGAATGTCTGAGTTTTTCTTTTCGATCAGGGTTTTCTTCTTTACTACTTCATATTGCAAGCCATCTTCCTCAGTTATAACTTCTCTACTCTCTTCAGTCTGAGTGCCATGTTGCTCAGTGCCATTCTCAGGAGGTTTCTTCTGATGCCAATCGTAATTGTACATTTTATCCATCTCTTGGAACAACTCTGTTTTGCGTGCAAATCTTGGATAATATCTGCCATTTTTTCTGCTTAAATGGAATTTATGCATCACTGGCATCATGTTGTAATCTTTATCAACTCGAAATTGACGCTTATATCGATCTTGTGAGTCTCTTTTCAAGTCCAAAAATAAGGCAGCAGGAGACCACCAAAATGACACAACATCATCTTCCAGTGACTCTAGCGCTCTTCTGTATGCAAAGTACTTGTCCATTGATACTGGATTACTTGCAGAAGTTTTTGGCTTTACCAGTGGAAACAGTAAAATAATTTTCTCGAATCCTTTCTGCTTTAAATTCTCCATAATCTGCTTCGCATAATTTTTCACAACACTCGAAGCCATGTCTGAGTAGTTCAGTTCATATTGAGCCAGTGATAGAATGGCTTTTTTCTTCGTAAAGGTGGCTGCTCTGATGGCTGTTTTCAGATCGCTGATGTTGATCTGTTCTTTGAGATAAGGCTGAGTGATTTCAGGCCTTCGTCGTGGTATTATATTTGCTAAAAATACAGCGAGTGAATCTCCAATGAGTTCAAACTCTTCTTGTGGTAGCTCATGGAATTGCTCCACTTGTGCTAATTTGCACGCGTCAGCTACTCGTTTCCCGACGGCAATCCTGCTGAATCAATTGATCCCTCAGGTGAGGTAGGGGGGGACTGTTGCTCCTCTGAGCTTTCATTCTCTGATGGTGTTTCTTCCTTGTTTATTTGATTAACACCATGTGTCTTTTCCTTCGGTTTTTTATACTTAGACTCATCTTTTCTGTCTTTTTGGTAAGTTTTGGCAGTCTCTGATTTGGTCTGACTTTTGTTTTTATCGTAGCTATGCTTTTTATACTTGTCAGTTGTGCGCTCGCCTTTGTTTTCATTGATATTATTCCGCACTGTTTGTGAATTGGAACGCCTATCAGTGCCGCCAAAACTGGATCGGCGATTCTCTGACCTTTGTTGCACATTTCGAGTCTGAGTAGCAGGCCTTTCTGGTTCAGGTGGTCTCTGAGCAAACTCTTCAACACGAGTCATTCCATTCAGTCTTTTCTCGAAAATGTTGATATCTTGCAATTCAATCTCAGTAAAACGTGGTCTGAGACTGGGTGTCATTTTGTAGTATATCATCATAATGATATCCTCGAATGGTGAATTCGTAGTTTTGAGTACTTTCAGCCATATCATCAATTCTGAACATTGTGTGGTCGAAGATGTTTTGCACACTGGCATATTTCTGAAGTGATTTCTAGCCTCATTTTGTCTCTGAGGACCCCAAGCACAATCGATGAAATCTTTTCTCAATTGGTAATAATCAGTATTATTTTCTTGCAAATCTTTCCAAGGTGCCATATGAATCAGCTTATCATCAATCAGGACCATTAGGGCATCGCAATACTGGCTTTGGGATACTTGGTATGGCTGCATACGTCTTTCAAATCGGTGCAAGAAGTTGTAAACTTGGTACTTATTATCTTCCGAATATCTTACCCCAAATTCACGCAATCTGTCTGGTCTTATGTTGAAATTTGAATTCCCAAATCTGATTCTATAATTCAGTTTACGTTCTGGGGGGTTGTTTTGCTGCTCACGTTCAGCCTGAATCCATCTAGGATCAATCTGCACTTCTTGATCGTCGTCGTTTCCGTGTCGATCATTCGCTCGATCATCGCGTCGATCATCTCGTCGATCATCTCTGTTGTCGCGATTATAGTTACTGCTATTACTGCTGCCGTCGAAGCTGTTACGATTGTTGTTGTTATAATCACTGCTTCGATCGCTATTTCGATCATCTCTGTTATCTCGATCATTTCTGCTGTCTCGTCGATCACGGCTGCCTCGATCGTTGTTTCTATTATCTCTGTTATCTCGATCGTTGTTTCGGTAATCTCTGCTATCTCGATCATTTCGATGGTCTCGATCGTTGTTTCTATCATCTCTGTTTGATCGTGATTCTCTTGAAGATGATCTATCGCGATTATGTCTGTTATCATTTGTACGATAGCCGTTGTTGCTGCTACCGTTATTGCCACATCTCTCGTTACTGCGGCTGTCATTATCAGTGTTGCCCCTGTAGGGGGCGGGGGACCTTGATCGATCTCTAGATCCTCTCCTTCCTCGGAAAAGATCTGCGCCTTTGCCTGGATTTACACTGCTGCGACTGGCAGTGTTATCGGCATTGCTACTGTTTACGTTGTGCACAACTGTCGGCACAACAGGGGGCTGGTAGGGTGGTTCTTCTGGATCATGAAGCTCTGCTATGAAACCGTCAACGTGATCTTTCCATGATAAATACTCGGCTCTTTCGATCTGCATATTTTCTTGATCTTCTAAGTACTGCATTTGAATCTGATGCATTAAATTACTCATGTACATATTTCTCTCTTTCATTTTGTTTATAATGAGCACGTGAGAGGTGAGTACTCGATCAGTAGTTTCCCTGTAGGCTCTGAAGGTTGTTCTCATCTCTGATCTTAGGTCATTGATCCTCTTCTCGTGATCTTTTTTGAGATCTGATTTCATTCTGGCCATTTGAGCACGTAGCTCTAGATATAAGTGACCTACATCCTCTCTGGTTCTTGAAATCGCCTTTTCAGAGTCAACTACTCGACTACTAATGGTGTCTTCATTTTTATCGTGATTATCAGATGCAGCATAGGCCCATTTTCGAAAAATTAACTCGTCCTGAGATAATGGTGCTGGATATTGCTCATCAGGCTTTTTCTCAATTTTCAAATCAATTTTCTTCTCAAAATTCACAGGATCAAAACTGCAAATTTGGGCCATTTTGGATTCAGCAATATTTTTTAAACATCTCTCTGATCGGTTTATTTCATCTTCGAGTTCATACTCCAGTTCAATTTGGTTTATCGATGCATCAGGATTTTCGAATCCTGACATCAGTGCACTGCTTCCAGCTATAGCTTCGTCGGCACCATTCGCATCTATTTCGTCTAAGTCAGTTTTTAAAAAATCCAAATCACCATCTTCGAGTGCTTCCTGATATTCCTGGGAATCGATCCGAATTTCAGCACTCCGCCATTCCCTTCTCTGATCCAAAATGTTCTCGTGCAAGCTGCGCAATAATTTTCGATCTCTAATTTTAGGTGGCTTCGATTTAGGTGTTTTTTGAATTCCTAATTGTTCACGGCGTCGAAAATCAGCATCTTTCGCAGCATTTCTGGTCGAACGTCTCAGCTGCTTTTTACCGTTATTCTGATTTTCATTTAAACATCTCTGATTTTCATTTACACATCTCTGATTTACGCCGTCACTGTCATATTCTCTGATTTCAGGTCGCAATTGTGTCACACGTGTATCCAAGTTGATCGATGGAAAACTGGATCGTCGCGAATTGTCAATTCCAGGATTTGGAGAATTATTTTCAGCCGTCATCTCATATAGTCGTCGCATCCGTTCAGGTAATAATTCAAGAAATTCATCCGATAAATATTCCAAATTATTCGTAGCCATTATCGAACTTTGTAACTTCTCTGTTTCAGGTACGTGGTACAAGCTTTTACAACGTTCGGCGCTTGACCTTGAGCTTTCGTGTCAAGCTTGTTCAACTGTGCTCGGTTTTTCCAAACCAAAGCTTGTCGAACTTGGTATGAAAGCTCTATTTATTACGCGATTTTCGACACTTTTTCGCGATTTTTTCGAGAATAAAAACTCACGTACCTGTTCTGATGAACGTTGCGGTCGCCAAGTTGACCGTTGGTTGATTGTTGCAGTCGCCTGGTTGACTGGTTGGTCGCCTCGTTGACCAAATTGGACCGAAATTTTTCCGAATAAACGATAAAAAAAATTCGCGATTTCTTCGAATCGTCTCTGTGAGGTGAAACCTCAAATGGAAAACTAGTTTCCAATGCAATAAATTGCAATTTGCGTCTTACGAGCGCAATTGTAGGCTAGGCCTGAGAACACGCGGTGTGCCTCGTTTTCGACTAAAACGTCTCTGCTTGCGCCTAAATATTGCAATAAATGCAATTTTGAAAAGCCCTGGGTTAGAGAACCACGCTTGGGCGCCAAATATGTGGTGGTTTGGGAGGTCTTTACTTTGAGGGAGACCTCCGCAAGACCAGCGTGCATATAGTAAGCCCAGGGAACC
>JAYMTG010000486.1:0-12076 GCA_036897565.1 Pelargonium exstipulatum
GTAAATGTTTACTAAAAGTGAAAAGTGACATTTATTTTGAAACAAAAATTGAAGTTTAAAATGACTATTAATATGAAACGGATGTAGTATATATTACATGCATAATACATGATTACCTTACTAAATAAATATAATATTCAAAAGCACATAAAACTATGTTATTACACTCTCATTACACCACTACTGTCTTTTAGTGATAGAATTGGATGTCGTGGAAAGTAAATTTTTTTGTAATGTGCATCGTAATTAAATTTAGTTTCCTATTATAAAAGTATGTATCTATTTTCATTAAAGAGACGGAGTTTAGTACCATCCTCAACTATCCTCCCGGTTGGCACTAAAGATTGCAAAAATGTCATAGTAGAATTGGTTTTATGATCTCCTCTCAGCCTTCAAACTCATGATGTTTTTCAAAAATAAAGCCAATTACTATACAAATATGAGGCTCCAAAACAAGTGACAATTGACAAAAAGCAATAAAATGTGACCAATTAAAGGCTACTAATATACATATATGCAAACTAAATTGAAGGCACTTTCTTACATCATTGATTAGTTGTATGATGAAAAAGTGTTCATATATATGTTCTTGTTTCGTACTAAAACAAAAACAAGAACATATACAAAGATCATACGCCAATTACGGCACAACACAATGTGACGTGAGCAATGACTATAGAAACCGACCAAGATACATTAATAATAATTTAATGACTACCCAAAATCAAAGAGAGGTTTCACAATCTCAACCTCACAATCATCCCGAGAAAAAATAATTAATAAAAAACTATAGAAAACCAAGAAAATTACATCTCCATCTCCATCGCAAACTACACTCTCTAGCTAAGAAATTGACACATGAGATTTTGGTCTCTTGGGTAATATTAAGTTATTAACTAGAGAGCGTCTTCTTTTTTAGTTGCGTTTTTTTCTTTATTTACAAATTTAATTTCAAATAAAGTCGATTTGAAGCTAAAAAAATTTAACTTGAATACGACCTCAAATAACTTTCATCAGTTTGATTATATTTGAGTTAAACTTTTAACATAAAATGTACATATTTTTGGATTATAAAATTAGACGATTTCAATTAAATCGGATCAAATTTCAAATATCTTTGAATTTATATTAAAATTTTCAACAAATTTAGCAAGGCTGAGATGAATTGTTTTTCAAAGAGATAGTTAAGAATCATTCAAACTTCAATAATGGACATGGACCCATCTTAAAGTGGCCCACTCATGTCAATTAAAATTTATAAAATTCAAATTAGACCTACAATAATTAGACATTTTATGTTTGAAAAATACAATACATTACGCCGTGGAGGAGCATGAAAAGAAAAACAATATAATACTAAAAAGAAAAGGTAGTGCTATCTATTTTGGTGGGGTAGTTTTGCTGCTAAAATAGACTAATGTGGGCACTCTCAAAAATCAAAATTCGAGGATTATTTAATAGTAATTCAAAACATATTAAAAGTAGTATATATACCATCCATTCCTCAGTTAAAAATTAATATAATGATGCCACTAATGTGCAACATGTCTAGTTTTCTTTGTATTCTTGCAACTATAGTATTTTCACTTTAAATTCAAAATGTATTTTTTCTCTTCTTCTCCCAAAGTGGTCCTAGACTTGAAGGCTCCATACAAATTCTTCTAGATACTTTCATACCAAACCATATATATATAAAATATACACAAGCTTTTGAAATTTCTTGCTTGAGAGACTTAAGTCTCTTATCTTAACTTAACAAGTGTTCAAATCAACCGTCAACTTATAAGTTGATTACACATAATGATTTGTACTTTAAATATTAAAATGTCAATCTTGTTAGTATGATATGACTTTCATTATTACATTATATGTATTTCTTTTATCTCACATTTATCTAATGTAGAAGTTATTTCACATACTTAAACATAATTGGACTACAAATGAGCCCGATTTTTTTTTCAATATGTGTATGTGAGAGAGAGAGAGAATATCGAACTAACTCACATCTGCATCGCACACCAATTGTTGTCTCCCACGTGTCCCACATGCTCCACTTCTCACGAAACTCTGATACCACATCATCGTTGTAAAGAACCAACTCAACTAAAAAAAAAATCCTTAATTTGATAGTTGAAAGCCTAATAATCGTTTTATACTCTAACACTCCTCATATCTTTGTAAAGAACCAACTCAACTAAAAAAAAAAACTTAAGCTGATAGTTGAAGATCTAATAATTGTTTTATACTCTAACACGTCTCCTCACATGCAAACTCATTTTTGTTTTGCACGTGGCCCATATACATGTCCACCTCTTACCATGCGCTAGAATTTAGGTGGTGTCAAGACTCGAACCTGTGACCTTTTTGTCGCCAATGCTATGATACCTTGTAAAGAACAAATTCAGCTACAAGCATATAAACTTGAACATGAGACATTGATGGAACAAGTAAAATCAACCGCTTGCTCTGCTAATTAATTCTCATTATTTTGAAGAGTAGAAAAACAGTAGAATAGGGTATTGTATTGTTGTATTGCTAATGTATTGATATATTTTTGTGAAAAAAATAGGAATTTGGGTAGAGTAGTCATGCTTGGTGTCCCACCTACGAGAAACGCACTCACCTCTCCTCCCATTGGTCCCTTCAACGCAACGCGTGGGACGGCGTCTCTGGAGACCCATGCTCTCTGCTCTCTCCTCTCTCTTGGGATCACTAAATAATCTCATCAAATACCATAAACATACCCATTAAAATACACCTCCGACAACCTTCCACACACTCCCACACAACAGTCTTTTGCTGATTATCCTTCGTCTTCTTTATATTCGGACAGCAACATCCACTCTTTCTCTCAGCTCTCTCACCTCGATTCCACAATTGGGTCGTGGACAGATCTTCCGTTGGAGCCGCAGATTTCTCTAGTTTCTACACAAATCAGCTTGACTTTAGAGCCCAAGGCAAGAAAGTAACTTAACTATCAATATATTTACATTTTTTATACTATGGTATATGCAAATTATATGTTTCTTTTTCATGTAGAATTGAAATGGGTTTGTTTCAGAATTGTTTGTCACCATCTGGGTCGCTGTGCTTTTGCTTTCTCCTTGTTTCACTCTCCTTGGATTCCGGTGATACTGTATGTCTGTATCTGTGCTGAGAAAGTTGGTTCCTTTATTGGAATCTGTTAAAAGAAAAATTGTGGGTGTTACTGTTGAGGGGTCTTGGTCGTTTAAAGTATGGGGTCCGAGTTTTAGAGTTGCTGCACTGACAAAAACTCATTTCATTTTTGGGGTTTCTGCTTTTGGGTTTCGAGAGTTGCTTTAATCATTTCAGCTCTTGCTGGTTTTTTCCACTTCTGGTTTTTCAGTTCTGGCTCTTGCTTGTGGAAAGTTGGGGGTCTCATATCATATCTTAGCTTTGTTTCTTGGTTTTGAAATCTGAAGTTCATCTTCTAAAAGGTTGCAGTTGGTGAGTTTTTGGTTTTGCATGGCTTAATTTTGGGTTTTGGTTTTGAGATATTTTAAATCAATCTAAAGTTCATTGAGAAATTTGTCATGTTGAATTTTAGATATTTTTCCTGCTGCATTCTTATGCTAAAGTTTGCTTCTTGGGTGGAGGTCTTTAGTTTTGACAGTTTTGCTTAATTTTTATACATAGGTCTTAGGGTTTCATATTTGATTTTCAGTTCTAAGGAATCATATTGTTTTCTGTTTGGTGAATTTACTTTGATGGAATGTAGAGATTGTGTTTTCTGATTTAGAGTTCTAATTTTGCATGAACAAAATTTTCTGCAGTTTTGATTTCTGGTGTCATTATGGATTCCCCACAATCTGTTGTCTCACCATTCAAGAGCTCTATTGTTGCCGAGCCGGAAAAGCAAAGCTCTGGCTCTTACAAGGAAATTGAGGTCCACAGAAAGGATCCTATGGTGTCTGACTCAGAGGGCTTCATTGGTGCTATTGAGATTTGCATCCATCAGGCTCGCGATATCCACAACATTTGCATATACCATAAGCAAGATGTTTATGCTAAGCTTTGCCTCACTAGTGACCCTGAAAACACAGTTTCCACCCAAATTATCAATGGTGGTGGGAGGAACCCTGTCTTCAATCAGAATCTCCGGCTCAATGTTCGAACACTCGAATGTTCCCTCAAATGTGAGCTATGGATGCTGAGTCGGGTGAAGAATTATCTTGAAGACCAGCTGCTGGGTTTTGCTCTAGTGCCATTGTCTGAAGTCCTCGTCAGAAATGGGAAGTTGGAGAAGGAGTTCTCGCTATCTTCAACTGATCTGTTCCACTCGCCAGCAGGGTTCGTTCATTTGTCTCTCTCGTACAATGGGGCATCACCGGATGTGATGGCGATTCCTGCACCGTCTCAAGGTTTGTCTGATGATGCAAATGGGCAGGATTCAGATATTCTTGAGTCTCTGCCCAGTGATTTTGAGAACATTGAGTTCCCGGATCCTAATATTGCAAATGAAAACCAGATGATGGTTTCGGAGTATTTTGGGATGCCTTGTAGTAATATGGATTCTCAGAACTCTGAGAGCCTGGCTACTTCCAATGCTGATCATCAACTTAATTCAAAAATTGGTGTACGCATTGTGGAAAGCTTCTCAGCAGCTACTGCTGAATCTGTGCAAGTTCCTAAAGTTGATTCACCTCCAAGTAGTGTATCCACAAATGGGTTTCAATCGCCTCCAGTTTCTGCATCCTCAGAGTCCTCTGACACACAAGCTGCATCGAAGAGTCCTACTAAGGAGCATAAGCTGGCTACGAAAGAGAAACCTGAGGATGTTGGAGATGGTGAGAGCGCTTCGTCGGGTGGCATTTCTATTACGACATTTGGAAAGCCCGTTGTGAGTGTGAACCTTGAACCGGAAGAAAATGTAGGGCAGCAGGATATTGTAGACATGTACATGAAAAGCATGCAGCAATTCACAGAATCTTTGGCAAAAATGAAGCTTCCTTTGGACATTGACAATGGATCACCCAATTCAGGAAATTCCAGCTCTGATCAGAACTTACCATCTTCGAAGAACAATGGTTCCCGTGTGTTTTATGGGAGTAGAGCTTTCTTCTGATCTCTTATTCCGAAAAAGAGACACAACAGGTGACTTTAGATCTTAGAATGAAGACTAATACTAATCCAATGGCGAGTTGTAATAATGTACTATATGATGTGTTTTCTTTTGTATGTTTAGATGTTTTAGGTGACAAGAAATCATAACTTTGTAGCTGATATAAGCATTGTGTCCTATCACAGCTCTTGGCATATATGAATTTTGCTGTTTTATTTATCTCCCTTTTTTCTTACTTAAGTTTGAATTTCCAATAATTGTGCAAAAAATCAAATCATGTGTATCGATATGCTAATTATACAGGCATGATATTAGTGATTTTTAGATCCCACTATTATATAGTGATTTGAGGCTAAATGATAATTAGGGCACATCATTATCGGTTTTACTGTTATTTATTTTACATCATATAGGTCCAAGATCATAATTTTTTCTCCATCCCATCAATGACCAATCTTTGTGCTTCATCAGAATGTTTATAATCCGCTTAACATGTGATAGGATTTAGGATGCACTGCTTCGTGGATATCTTTGCTTCGGTAACAAACAATACAGTTAAGTTCAGTCGACTTGAATATTATCCTTATTGAAGATCTTCCAACTGAGAAGATCCATTGAGTTGAGACAGAAAAGTCTTTATCTATTTGAAATTTTGTACTAGTACTGATGGTACAAAATATGACTGACTAGAAGAAGTTACTAAGATCTATGTGAGGACAGTACTTGGAATTTTGTACTAATACTGATGGTACAAACTCTATTCTGTGCTCGATGACGAGTAAATCTTTCATTGCGGTAAGTATCGAGATCTTAGCTCAGTGAATTGCTCTGAGACAGTTCTACTGGCCTTGAAACTGGAAGTATTAGAGTTTTACAGTACTAAAAGACCGGAAGCAATAAGCAAGCAACTAATAGAAACTAAAGATTCATCATATAAACTGAAATGTAGTACTTTGACAGTCTCAAGATGAGAGTGAAAGTCAAGCGACTTCACACAGGTACTTCAATGATTTCGCTGGCTCTGATGCTCCTATGTCTCCTGCAGATCCACGCTATGTGGCCATCATCTCTGTATCTCACTCTCCATAGCCCGAACTTCTCTGCAATATCCTTTCCAGTGGAGCATCTCCTCTCCCTCAAGAAGTCCAAGACCCACTGCTCTGCTGCTCTTATATCCTGCTGCTGAATGTCTCTCGAGCTTTCTTGTGTCCTGCTCCGGGTCCTAGTTCCTACCATGTTTCCCATAGCTGCAGCTCCTATGGCTCCAGCAGCAACTGCACCTGCTGCCCCATAAAGAGCCGAAGAATCAGACAGGTGAGCAACAGCCTTGCCCAAATCAGGTATCAGCTCTCCCATTCCAGCTGCTAGGTGAGCTCCTATCTTGAGAGCAAATGTTATCAGTTTCATGAACTTTGTCATGTATGGAGCTAAACTCTTGACTGCCTTGTTATCAACCTGCATCATGTCGCAACCTATCTGATCTTCAACCACATGCATTTCTCCTCTATATTCGCATAACATGTGCAGGCGAAGTGCGGTCATGCCAGGAACCATGTTGGTGATGAGTCTTCTTGAGTAGTTTTCTGTTCTGACAAAGTAGAGCATTTTGGGTACTCTCCTTTCTTCAAGCTGGGTGTTATAGTTCACCAGGTAGTTCACATTGCGATGAAGCTCAATGAGGAGTCTGTGCTCATAATATCTCAGCCCTTGGATCTCCTGCTTCAAGTCTCTAATCTCTTGTTCGATTATCTTCAGTCTCTTCAGAACTTCTTCCACTCCTTTTGCAATGCCTCCAAAAGAGGGGTCAACTTTTTCAAGTTCTGCTGAAGTGCAATCAGGGTCATTTTCTGGTGGGACATGCAGTTCCAAGGCTAAGTTGTGCAGATCATGGTATCTTCTATGCAGGACTTCCCGAAAGTCATCATCTGATAGGAGGTCACGGGCAAGATCAAACCCAGCTGTTAGAATAGGCCTGCCGGAGTCTGAGAGTGGACTCCAAGTATGCTGATAATCATACATGCTTTCTGCAGGAACTGAGAGTAAAGCTTGTTTCAACTGTTGCAGTGGCACAATTTGGGTTTTCCTGTATCTGGGCGGTGTCAAGTTTCTCACACATTCTGGCCGGAGAATGTTTTCTGTCAAAGTGATGCCATGGCACAGGCTATGGATTGGTGGGATTATGATCTGCTGAATGAGTCTTAGTGTTTCTGTCAGGTTCTGCGTAGAGCATGCAAGAACATCAATATAGTAACCCAGCTGTCCTCCAAGCTCTACTCTTACATTTACACCATTGATGGTGATTGAGATCAGGTACTTTTCTAGACTGTAAGTTGCAGCATGTTGATTCTTTAACCCCATGATTCTGTTATGTAGATGGACCTAAGGTTCAAAACAAATAAAGATCAATATTAGAGACTAAGCCTAGGACATCAATTCATGAATTTTGTTCGCATAACTAGTATTTCAGTCTTATCATGAATGATGAATCACGAGCCTTTACGATGCTTGTTTCTTGTTCGCTGTTGTTACCAATCAAAGATTAACCAGATATATACAGTTACATAAATGATAGTAAGCCTACTCCCATGCATAACATTGAGAAGTGCAATGCAAATAGGTGACATAATCAACTCACATGCGTATGTGTTTAGAGAAAGAAAGTAAAAATGCCAGAAATGCATCTACTTAGTGTACAGAACTAGATTTTTGTTACATAAAAACATTATTCGTATGTAGCATCATAGTATCTGTTTTCTTTTATGTTAATTATCCATGATATTTGTCATTTTTAATCAGTATGCGAATGGTGATAACAGAAATGAAGAAGCGTCTTGCCTGCAAGCGAGGAAAAAAGCCTGGTGTAAGAAACATATGGCTTGAATCGTCACATTCTAGATGCCTCCCAATGTAAACACAGTCAGGTGTACTTAACTTCCATCTTTGCGGCTTACCTCTCCCCTCCTCAAGAATTGAGGGGATTAGTAGAAGAGAATTGGGATCTGATGGATCTTGTTCATAGCACAGATCAAGCTTCAGCATCATCCTCACTAGATCACTGACCTCTATGTTCTCGAACACTTTCGAATTCATTCCAGGAATATGGCTTTGTAAACTACCTTTGAGGATCTTCTCCAACTCTTTTCTGCTAATGAATCCATTCTTCTCCATAGAGCTTTGCTTTCTTGCATCTAATCTTATTAGCTGAGCAAGAACTTCACCACAAAACCACTCACAATCTAGCATCAGAAAGCCCGGTTCGTCGAAATAAATCACCTCTCCTATGTGGTGAAGACAAGTAGCAACAGCCCTCCTTCTCATCTCCACCTTATGTTTATTATCATGTCTTGAACGTACTCTTAAAGGAGGGACCTTAACTTGACATAGCTCGCTGAACTCCTTCCACTTCATTGCTGGTTTGTTGTAGTTCTCTGATCTCCAGTCCGATAAAATCTGTATGAGGTCATTACAAAGCTGATATACTCGAGGAACTCTCTGCAGAATTGTTTTGCTGGTCTTTCGTATGTGATGAGTTAATTTACTGACTGAGGCTGATGACCTTGCATCAATTGTGAAAACGGTTGGATAGAGATCAACAAACCCTTGGAACTTGTCTTTCAATCTCTGAATTGAATCTACGGCAGCGTGTAGATTCTGTGATGACTGGTTAATCTTGTCATGGTGTGTCAAGACAATAGTCACACTGGGTAGCATGCATTGCTGGACTGCTCTTCTTGAGTTGGAGACTATGAACCTGAGCCAGTACTGCAAGTCCTCCTCTATCTCAGTCGGACTTTTGGGTTCTTTGTTGTTTGGTTTTCTGAATAAACTTGATATGATTAGGAAGAATGACGCGCTCCCATGCCCTGGGAACATGAGATCATGGAGAGAATAGAATTCATGCTGACCAGCAAGATTCCATATAGAGATCTTGGTGTCTTCATCTCTGAAAGTTCGTATTTTCATTCCAACTGTTCTAACAGCTTGTTCAACTGGATTCACTAGTGTCTTGATTTGGTCTATGTATGGAAGCTTCGAAGAAGAGAAATTCTGCAATATGGAGTTACAAAGCGTGTTCTTACCTGCATAATGAGAGTTATAATCAAACTCATTAACTATATTTCAATTGTTTGTTTCAGGTTTTACTTATAAAGTTAGTCTAGATACCTGCATATTCTTGTCCACAGAAGAAGACTCTACAACTCTTCGGTACTGTAAGCGCCATATCCTTTAGCAGATCAAGTTCTGGCTCACTCCTCCCATTCTGTCCAAGTTTTTGGTAAATTGAATCGGTCTTCCCAGAATTGTGCAGTGGTGTTCTTGCAAGATCTATGTCTTCAATCCAAGGATTCACCTGCAATGTCTCCATTATTGTCTGCAGCAAGAACTCTCCTCGAACCCCTTTGCATCCTTGTAAAGATAAGCATCTCAGAGTAACATTCTTCTCCAAGTTTTTGAATATTTTGACAAAATCTTCAGGTCTCAAACTCTCATCATCGTATATTCCCAATGTGGTGAGGCTTTGGTTTGTTGTCAGCATCTGTAAAATAGCTGCTATCCCATTCCTTCCAATTCTTGTTTTCGCGCCTCCAAAGGTTAAGGACTTGAGAGTTACATTTGCTTGGTATTGCAGCGCAGAGAACCTGCTTAAAGGGGTGAGCAAATGCTCTACTCCTACAGCGCTGAACCAGTTTCCATCAAGATATAAGCTTTGTAGACTCTGGTTCTTGAAGAGTCCTGTTGCAACATACACAACTCCCTTGTCTTTGAGACAGGTTTTCGATAAATTTACCTCTTTGAGAGATTGGTTCTGCTCCAACACCCATCTGAACTCCTTCGCCCACCTTGATTTCAGCCGGACTCCAGTCATGTCTAGTGATCTGACCGTTGAGTTCAAACCAAGTGCACAAGCAACTCTGCAAGAACCTGAAAGATCAAGCCGGTAAATTCTAAGTGTGCTGCTCTCAGGTGCAAATTCAACAACTTTGGAGCTTTTGTCACCATTTTCTCCACTCCAAACATGGACTTCCATGGCTCTATTCCTTGCCAATACTGCAGATATCAGCGGGGTCGCAGTGATGGAGCTTGAATCGAAGATTGTTAGGACCTTCAGTACTGAATTCACTTCAATCATCTTTGAGAGCTCCTCGGCGCCTTTTGTCCCAATAGAGTCTTCCCATATCTGCAACTCTTCCAAGCTGTCATTCACCTTGAGAGCAGAAGCAAGAAATGTTGCTCCCATGAACCCAATTTCTGATTCTGAGAACATGACTTCCTTGATCACTCTATTCCTCTTCAGAATCTCAGAAAGCTCTGATAAACAATCAATATTGAATCTGTTTCTTCCAAACACAAGTTGCTTGATGTTTGAGTTGCTCTCAAGCAACACTCCAAGGTTCAACAGCTGTTCCAAATCCCATTCAACATGGTGGAACTCCAAGTTTCGCAGCGATGATTGTGTGTTTTTGGATGTTCCTAGTACTATCAAAAGGTGGGATAAGCACAAGGTATCGTCATTGGAAATGTTTATGTTCATGGAGTTTTCGGTTTCTTGGTGACAACCTGAAGTGGGCTGAGAAAGGTAGAAGGAGATGTTATGCAGACTGAGACTTTCGGATTCGATTGCTTGCAGGACCCATTGGAGATCTCTGAGGGTCTGGTTTGATGCCATTGCCATAGGTAATGTTTCAAAAAAGAACTCTTTCAAGTCTTGAGAGAAGCTGATGCAGTTTGCAATACTTGCTGTTTGTTCAATATAAGAGTCTTTTTTGCACCTTTTCTTGTTTTTGATACTGACATGGTTATGTTGTCCATGACAGAAAGTGTTCACATGGAGCTAGCTTCTTGTATACTGATTTGCCTTTTGTCTCCCTTATTCTTGACTTCTCTCTCAAGTCATTCTTTCGCGAAAGGTATGGATACCTATCTTTTCTACTTTTTGCACCGATCCTTAGCTTGACAATGCACAAATGAACCCTTTGTTTCCCTTTAAGCTAGGAAACAACTTTGTTTTTTAAGAGAACATATCAGAGTGAAAGTAGTGTAGGCAATGTCGGAGCAAGGGGTGGGCGTGGTAGGCAAGGACCCGCAACACACTTATATTTGTGATTACCATCACAAATGTTTCTGTATGTACATGACTAAAGTGTGGCTAAATCTAATACATGATAGATGTGTCGTTTTTATTATTACTGGCAAACATAATAATTGAGGCTAATAACAAAAACTTTAAACCACTTGTCCCGACCATAATTGTTGATATATGTATTGTTGAGAGTGGTTTCTGCTGTAAGGTTCATATATGATTCTGATATATTATTGGTATAGAGTAAATGGACCCACATGTATTGTTGAGAGTGGTTTCTGCTGTAAGGTTCATTTATGATTCTGATATATTATTGGTATAGAGTAAATGGACCCATGAGAGAAAGAGGAGGTTTATGCTTTTTTTGACCTTTTGGGCAGTGAAAATTTTCTACTCTTTTTTTCTTCCTTTTTCCATTGGAAAAGTAGGAATCCTATAAAGTGCAAGAAAAATAGGTCACTGTTTGTGTATTTGGACAAAATTTTACTCTCTTTTGAGGGGTGTCAATAATAGTTTAATTTTGAGTCTAGGATTTGTAATGTCCCCAAGCAGATGCAATGATTCTGTTTTCATGTAGTGCTCAGACTATATTTTTTACAAGACAGTCATGGTCTCATTTGTTTAAACCAAAATTTCTTATAGTCGGCCTGATATCCGTGGATAATAGTATATCGAATCCGACCCACAATTTTAGGTTAATTTTATGAAATTCAAACCGGTAAAAATAAAGGGGTTGGATGGTTTGTGTCCACTTGCTTAGGACCAAAATCACCAACTTAGAATAAATAAGGGATAACCCTCTTTTTGGTACCCAGACTTTGGCCGGTTATGCAAATCAGTACCCAAACTTTTATTTTGATCAATTGAGTACCTAAACTTCAAAACCCCAATCAATTGAGTACCCAAACTTA
>JAYMTG010000487.1:0-12067 GCA_036897565.1 Pelargonium exstipulatum
ATATATATATATATATAGAGAGAGAGAGAGAGAGAGAGAGAGAGAGAGAGAGAACGCGGGGAGGGGGGGAGGTAAAGGAAAGAAAACCGCAGATAATGTAATTGAAGTTCCATATATTTCCATCATCAAACATATAAATAAAAAATGTAGCATAGCTGTAGCTTTTGGAATCCCAGTAGACTATACCTACGTGAACAGAAGTTTTAGCACAATTACCCAAGATAAATTACTAACAAATAAGTGAGAAAAAAGTATGACACAGCAAATAATAAGTTATTTCTGAATACCTGGAAATGAACTTTCAGCATTTTATTCAGGGTAATAAGTTCATAACCCACAAGCATGTGTGTACCAAACGTTAATCTTGTCAAAGTATTGCTGACAAGTAGTACAATTATCAGAATAATATAAAAAGCAATCAACAGCCAGACAATGATTCATGAGGATATATAATGAACCCTGAAGTCCGACACGGTACCATCTAGATATCATATAGATTGTTTACCCTAAATACAATAGCATTACATAGCTCCTACAATTTCATATTAGCATTATAACTGATAAGTGAAAAATATAAGAAACATGTTGCTCTATCCTGAGTAGAATGTTCATGCAACTATTTAATTTTCTTGATTCTGAATGTGTTTTGAGTACAAAAGACCTACCAAGCGTCCACCGGCAATTATGGCAGCTATTGCAACTATAGCCTTAACAGCAGCCAATCCAAGAGCTTCAGCAATGGCTTGAAAACCAACCTGTAGCGAAGCAGATAGTATAATCCATGATGACAACATAAGCATCGGTATACTCACCAGTAGTTACAAGAAGTATAAGCTATAAAGGACATCTCATGTACAACCTTTTAGCCCTATCTTAAAAATATAATCAGAAAGCATAGGAAAGATGAATAAGATGTGTGCGAAACAAATATGGGAGATGGTTACCCCTCCTTTCGATGAATTTGGTGAGATAAGAGGTATGAGTATAAGCAGAACTACTACAGCCAAATCCTGGAGAGCGCAAAAAAAAAAGGGGGGGAAAGGAAAACAGTTAACTCAGTTATTAATTTGCAACAGCTAAGCAGTAATATGAAAGAAAAACTACAAGGAATGAAAATCAGCATCTCATTATCAGGAAACCTAGCAGGAAGTCAATCATATGCAAGTTAAAAAAAGTGTCAAATAATCAAGTAATCAACAATTCAGTTTAACTTTTCCAAATGTGATAACATGCAGGGAACAACAAAATATCATACTACACGGTGCACAGAGTGTATACATATTTGTGTGCTCAACTGAAGCTATCGGATCATGCAGGTGTAATTTCTAAGTTTCACATTTTCATACCCTTTCCTAGTCTGAGTAGATTGATGCGAATATGGTGCAGAAAACTAACATGTGCAAGGATTTATAGGTCGGTGTCATGAAGATGTTCAATCAAGTATGCTCCTCACATAGAGAACCATGCTCTCTTGAACATGACTTGCATTTTATGATGATAACATCCCAAACTAAATTTTCTTGAAGCTATGTACCAACCTGGAAAAGTAAGACAGAAAATGTAGCACGTCCATGGCGGGATGTGCTCTCACCTCGCTCCTGTAATACCTGCAAAATGATCTAATAATTATAAACTAATTCACTAGTTCATCAAGACTAGAGACCCCATACAAGATCCGATCTTTAAAACAAACGCTTTAGCCACAAGGAGAGTCTAATGCATTTGTGATTACTAGGGTTTCCAGTCCTTGCATGAAGCTTCTAGATATTTTAAATAATATTGTCAGATCCCTTCTTATTTCTCTCAAATAGTTTGGAGGAATCACAAATTGAAAAGGTCATGATGTAGTCAAATTTGAAGCATATGCAGCACATAATCACTACCTGTAGAACAACAGCAGTGGAAGATAAAGCGAGGCCATTCCCAATAACAATTGCAGCAGGACCAGCTTGGCCACAAATATAATGAGCAACCAAGCCAACAGCAACCGCTGTCGCCAAAACCTGTATTTTTTATGGATATTAAAAATCTGAAGTAACAAACTTGAAATATTATTGGCATATACCTAGAATGAGCAAACATAAACAGAAACAACAATAGCTGATGCTTTTCAGTAACCTGAGCAGAGCCTAATCCGAAAACATATTTCTTCATGGAACTCAGCCTTTCAACAGAGAGCTGAAAGTAAGATCAAAGCTTCAGTGTTAGCTTTTAACATCATAATGGAGCTTAAGTTCAAAGGTAGAAAGCAAGAACTCAGAATATAAACTCCACCTCAAGGCCAATATTAAACAGCAGGAAAACAACTCCAAATTCAGCAATTGCCTTTGTCCCATGTACATGACGAATGATAGAGAGACCATATGGCCCAATCAAGATGCCAGCAGCCAAGTACCCTAGAACAGGACTGCCTATAATTGTAGCAGACACAAGACAAACCATCAGAAAAGCAGTACATAATTATTTGGAGAGATAGTACAATAAAAGTAGATACTCATTGACATATAATCAGATGATAGTTGGTGACAAAAGGACTTAGATACCAAGACCATAAAATTAAGCTTTCAAGGTGGTTGCATATTGATAAAAACTCAAGAAAGCATATGAGAGTGTAAAGAAGGAAAATAATACCTAAGGCAGGTTAGGCACACCAAAAACTTATGGATTAAAGACGTTTTACGGAATCTTATTCCAATTCTATTGCACACTCAAATACTAAAAGCTAAAAGGTAAGAGAATGCAGATAAAAAAAGACTATCAAATTAAAATAAATAGGTTACCTCCTGGAAGTTTTTGGAATATGGGCACAAATATAACACTAGCCAGTAGAAGCCACAACATGTCAAATAGAGAAGCTTCCTCTTCATTCATCTAAAACAAATTAGGAAAGGATACAAAGTTGAATTGACAATAAGAGATTCGACCTCAATAAATAAAAAACTAACGATGAACAGTATCCCAGCTTACCTCTTGATGAGGAAGCATTGCAATTAGTTTTTTTATTTTTTTAGGAAGTTTCCGTATTTGTCGAACAAGAGGCTTAGTACTTGAGGACACTTCTTCAAAACTAGTAGTCATGACATCTGGCTGTTGCAACAGCTGAGAACTCCTGTCTGCTCGAATAGCATAAAAGCTGGCCCTGCAGTAAATTTCAGCATCTTGAGAATAAAGTAGGCAACCTTTAAACCAGACGTAACAATTAAACAACATAAACAATAAAAAATAACAAAGTATAATATAAAACCCCTCCTAGAGCATGATAATTTGATAATGAGTAGATATTGTCCTTAATATTTTGCAAAATATTTAAATGAATTATATAGAACCAAGAGGAAGTATAGCATTTCTAAGAAACATCTCTTATTTCTACTTGAAGTTCCATACAAAATTAAGAAATAATAAAAGAGTGGAACACAAACTCAATAAATCTGGCATACACAATATATATTAGGTAAAGCAATTTGCAGACAGTATGTTACATAAAGGAAGCAGTAACACATACCCTGCACCAAGGAGCACTAACCCAACAACCAGCTTAGGCAATTGGTTCTTCAAGGACTCCACAAAACCTTGGAAAACTGAAGCTGTGGTAAATTCAGTCCCATTTTCAGCGAAAGAGAAGAATGATGCTGAAAAGAACCGTGAAGACTTCTTCACTGATGACTTTGGAGAACTCTCCCTAGTTACATCCTTCTGCGCTTCCTGCCTTTTTGATTGACTTTGACCCACATTCTTTAACTTTTCTGATTCAACGTCGGCTTCTTTAGAAGCTTCCAAGCTTAACTTTCCATTCTCATGATCACTCAAATCATCATATTGATTCAAATCTTCACAACTCTGGTAGTTCTTATCAGGTAGGCTATCTAGAAAAGGCTCAAGAAGCAAAGAATCTGCATTAACCGGTACAACTGTGTCTCCTTCAACAGAAACATCACCAGACGTTCCTTGAACCACTTTATCCTCCATCATTACATCATCATCGCCCAAGATCTGTATTTTGGTTGGTTCCCCACTGTCAATATAAGCACTGGAGAGATATTTCTCTGTTTTCTGCAATGCAATCTCGGCATCACTCACTCGCTGTGCAGCCTCAAGTTCATAAGCAACCGCTTGTTCTGCTAAAAGCATTATATTGGCCACATCTTCCTCTGCTTTCAGCGCGTCCATCTGTGCTTTTTCAGCCACCTCATTCAACCTGTCCACTTCCTTCTGCAATTCCTCCTTTATACTCTGCAAGCGCCTCATCTCTGTTTCGCAACTTGCTAAATTTACCTGACAGTCCTTTATATCGTCCTGAGCAGCCAGAAGTGCTAATTGTTGTCCCTTAATGTCGTTTTCACCATTAATCTCTCTCAAATCTTCTGCTAAATCATCCCCTTCCTTTGCAGCCTCCGAAGATTCTAGTGCTACTTGAAGCCTTGCCTCAGCCAAAGAAAGGGACATTGTTGCTTTTTGAACTGCTTCTTTGGCAATACTTTCTTCATTCACTATCTGTTGCACAGTATCAAGGGTAGAATTAACATTATCCCACGCACTTGCTGCTTCATCTTTCAAAGCTATAGCAGCTTCAGATATTCTCTGAGCCTTCTCCTCAAACATGGTACTATTAAGCCGTGCAACTTCCAAATCTTTCAAAGCTTTCTGTAACAATTCTCGCAGTTCATCAACACTAGGCATCTCAACTACTTGGTCATCCCCTTGTCCCTCACTAGAATCATTCGAATCACCACTCGGAGCAGGCTCCATTGTCGAGCCTTCTTCACTATTCCCAACAATCTCTACATTCCGACCATTTCCATTGATATATGCTAAAGAATCATTGCTCTGACACTGTGACCGGAAATCCCTGGAGACCTTAAACACACTTTCAAAACTACAAAACAAAGGCCTTCTCGAATTTGAACTCCCCAAATGACCATCAAAGTCTCCCCTAGCAACCATGCTCTGATTCATAGCAACCATTCTCTTAATCTTCTTACTCGAGCAGGTCCTGGTAACAATCCTCTGAGACCCAAAAATTTTGCCAGCAAAACCTCCATTTCTTAACATAACACGTGAATCCAGAGTCCTATAACTCCTGGCTTCAGTGCCATGAAACAAACTTGGCTGCTTCAAACTACAAGCAAAATCCATATCCCTGGCTCCTTCAAAACTGAAACGCACAAAGCACTATATTCACAAAAGCCCTACAAGTAGCAACAGACTCTCATGGACCTTTAGTCGAACACCTGGCGACACAAGAAAATTCCATTCATAAAATACCAAAATTAACGCAATTAATTGGAATTTCTACGGAACGAGCTCAAAATTCGTTCGCGTCTATACCAACAACATCACTAAATGCGCCCAAATTCAAGCACACGCATAAGAAAAATTGATCAGGTTTTAATCCAAATCCAAATACAAATCCAAATCCAAATCCAAATCCAAATCCTCAATTGTCAACTTCACGGCTCCTAAAATATCTACCAACACACACATTTCTGTACACACATAGATACAGAAAATACGAATGTATAGACGAAGGCAAATAGAGAGAGAAAGAGGACTGACCGATCAAGGAGAGCAACGATGGAGGTTGAGCTGCGAAAAAAACGAGAGGTTTTAGGGCAGAAAGTGACAGTAGTGATGGGGTATCAGAGTGCGGTGTCACTCGCTTGTTCGTTACATAGAGCACGCAAATAATGGTGACAATTTCTCTGTGTGCACCCTTCTTCTTGCTCCTTTCTCTGTTTGGCAAGTGAGAAAATAACAGTCGTCCCCAGAAAATTAGTTTATTGGCGGATTTCGAATTGACGAAATTGGCCTTGGATTCTTGAGATTTGATATTATGCTGTGGATATTCCAAGGCAAATACTTGTTCCGAGACGCGGGTCCGGCGAGTGAAGTGCACGTTCCGATATCAAGAAGCGAGTGTGCTGGTTAGGCGTGGCAGGTAGGGACGAATATGGCACACGTGTGTTGTTGCTTGTGTGGATTTTGTGATTTTGTTATTTCATCCCTCGGGGGCGCGTGAGGTAAGCTGGCCGTTGAGTGGGGATTTTTTATTTTATTTTATTTTTTGCTATTTTTATGTTTCGGAATGAATTTCACAAAAATGTGTCCGAGGGTTTGCTGACCTTTGGGGAGCACCAAAAGTGAGGAGGGTTACTTGTTTAGCACATGTGCTATTTATCTGTAAATTGTATTTGATTGGTTAAAATGAAACAAAATCTAATTAGTTTATTACATGAAATTATTCATAATATATCCCTAATTAATTTTTATGAAAAAAAAATATGCCACTTATTTTAGAGTTATACTTATAAAAAATTTACTAAACAAATCATTCATTGGATATATATTTTCTCTATTTTATTTGTTTTTAATAACAATTCACACTATGCGAGAAAGTTAGTAACCCAATTAGCTTCTTTTATTTATAAACTGTAACCCAATTAGCTGAACAATATTATCTGAGCATTTTACATTACTCCATTTTTTTCTTCTTCAAAAAATCTCTCCTTGATACTCAAAATCAGCTTTAATTTTCTGAAAAAATTCTGATCACCCTAGTGATTTTGACACCATTTTCAGCTGAAATTACAGGTAAACATTACAAGTTTTATAGTTTCAAATCTGACTGTCATAAAAAAAATTCCCTTTCTTCTCCGGAAGTTACTCTGTGTTCTTAACACCAAAAGAAGCTAGCTTTCTTTGCCCTTCAAATTTCATTCCTTTCTGGGTTCTGGGTTTCAAGATTTATATATTTTTCGGTCTAAAAATTATTTTTTTAATATTCGGGAGATTTCAGTTTAGAACGAAAATGGATATTAGTGTGTTGATATGATATGTAGTTGATAGAAAATTTGAGAGGGTTTAAGGGTTTAAGTATGGAAGGAGGAGAAAGTGTGAGTGGAGGAGGTGTTACTGTGGTGGGATCAGATGCTCCTTCGGAGTACCATATAGCTCCGAGGACTGAGAACTCGACCTTAACAGCTGGATCAACGCCGCCAGCTACGGCGGCACCAGTAGCAGCAGCCTCAACGGTACCGGAGAAGAAGAAAAGAGGCAGGCCGAGGAAGTACGGACCTGACGGGAGCGTCAGGGTTGCTCTGTCTCCGAAGCCAATATCTTCGTCGGCGCCACCACCCGTAATCGACTTCTCTGTGGGGAAGCGTGGAAAAGTGAAGCCGGCAAGCTCTGTGAGCAAGAACAAATACGAGTCGGAGAATTTAGGTAAATAAGATTTAGAAAGTGTTTCTTCTTAAATAGCCCTTTTGAATAGAATCTATTGTAGCTATCTTCTTCATTGCTCGCTTACTAGTTCAAAGTTTTACCGCTAATTTGAGTGTATTCTTAGAAGAAAATCTTATTGGGTATTGGGTGTATCTTCGATCTGGTTTTGTGTTGTCATAAATTGCTATGTATGGTTTTGAATTGTAGTGGGGACATTCGAATTCAGGTGGGTTCATAGGGGATACTTGTTGGGTAGATGTGGGACCTTTAATCCTATTGAGAAAGCTTGGCGTTTTTGTGGGTGTTCTGGAAAAGAAAGTGACTTAGTTGGTATGAGAATGATGGAATCTTGTTGTAATTTGGCACTTGCTACCTTTTTGGGAAGCTAGTTCTGCAAGGTGTCATCTTAGATATATACCAGCTGCACCCTGGAACTTGCAGACTCTTTCTCTGCTTCCATTTCCTGTTTAGTGGTTATAAAAATGAAATTACTTAGGAGATTACCTGCTGTGGGACGGTTCTGAATGTGCACCACCAGAGCATATTGCTCTGCCATCTGGTATCCTTACCTCATCAATGCGGTTTATATAGTTATCGCCTTATCAGTTGTGTGCAAGAGAAGAGTACTATGTAATTTCAGTTACTCATGCTCATCATCCCGAAACACTTTGTAGCCTTACCTTTCTAATAGGGTAGGATGGCATAGAAGACAACAGTGCCTGTTAGAACATTATTCTTTTAGTTGTAAATGAACTTAAGAAGTTGCTATTTTTATCAAAATTCTGTTGTTAGATTACCCTGTGGTCACTTTTTTGTTGTTGTCATTGTCTGTGTATTTAAGAAAATTATTGTGGAGTCTGGAGCTTACCTATTCTGATTACTGATATGTTTTTTTGTTTTGTAGGTGAATGGGTTGCATGCTCTGTTGGTGCTAGTTTTACACCGCATATCATCACTGTAAATTCTGGAGAGGTTAGTTTTGAACGTAACCTATATTGCTAGACATGTAAAGGATACATCTTGAGGTGTGGCACGTAAATGTAAGCTGGAAAATATGTATACTTTATATCACTGTGTTGAGAGTGTAATTGACATGCCACTTAGGAGCAGAAAAAGAGAGAACTCATGCTGAGCTTTCCAATTTTACTGCATTATCTGGAGATCTTTCTGTAGTGAGGCTTGTTAGATGCCTCAATAGTATAATCTATCAACAAATTGGAATTAAGGCAACAAATTTAATTCTGTATTTTCTTCTACTTTTGTAAGAAGATAGGTAAAAACAATTTACTTAACTGTCAAAACAAATTGTGGTCCTATGTAAAAACAATTTCTCTCTTTGTTTCTAATGATTTTAAATTGTGACTACCTAAGGCATTTAAATTGGCTTATGCTAAAACCTTTTTTTGGTTGATATAGGATGTGACAATGAAGATCATATCATTCTCTCAACAAGGGCCTCGAGCTATCTGCATTCTTTCCGCTAATGGTGTAATCTCAAGTGTAACACTTCGTCAGCCTGATTCTTCTGGAGGCACATTGACATACGAGGTGATGCATTTAAATCTTCCATGAATAAATTGAATATTTCTATTCTCATTCAGTTGTAATGGGAATTTAAAGTAGATATGGGTGCTTTTGTTGCATAGTTCTGCCTACGGTCTGAGTAAATAAACGTGGTTGTTTATTTTTAGTGAACTTTGATGTACTTGATTCTGTCTCTTCTGGAAAGAAGAAAAAGTAGTCAATCAGGGTCCAGGAAGTAACTGAAAGTGGTTGTTTCCTTGTTAACAGAAGATGGCTACTCCTGAACAGGATTATAATTGCACTTGTGAGGGGTAGAACTAATTTATTGTTAGGAAGCTAAGCAGTCAACTACTAGAGAGCTAAGCAAGGAGTTGTGTAGTTGACATTAAAGATGCTGCAGCTACGAGTGGGAAGTCTAAGACTAAGCAAGCTTCAGGCTCCAATGATATGAACCAATAATTTAACTAAAATGAGGCCACATAATGAACTAGTGGAACCAGTTTCAATTAGATGGGTGTTGCAAAAACATTTTGCAATAACTGTAATTGTCTTCGCAGAACTGTTTTCGATTGATGATCATGGAAATATATGTTTTTACTACAGTGGTTAAAGTTACATTTCTAAGACCCTACTTTACGTTGAGGATTTCTATTAAAGATGTCAAGATTGTTGTTTCTGGTCTTCTGTTGTCTGTTGTGATGCCATCAACGAATCCGCCATGACTGATATATAGCTTGAGTGTCCATATCTCATATACTCTATCCTTAGAGTCAACTTCCTGGTCGTCTTCAAACATGCCATATATATGTCTACTAATAATATACCTTTTGTATTGTTGAGGAATATCTGTAATGAAGATAGAAATCTATTACTGATTAGATTCAACAACCTAGATATCATTACTAGCATATCTCCCGTTGTTTCTCATTGTTATTCTTGCAGGGTCGTTTTGAGATACTGTCCCTGTCTGGATCATTCATGCCTAGTGATAGTGGTGGAACAAGGAGCAGATCTGGTGGGATGAGCGTTTCTTTATCAAGTCCAGATGGACGAGTTGTAGGTGGTGGAGTTGCCGGTTTATTAGTAGCTGCTAGTCCTGTACAGGTTTTAGTTCTTCACTTTTTATTTTTCACTCAAGCAAGAAGATGCATACAATCCACTTGAAGGAAATCTTTTTAGGGCCTTTTGAAGTTGTGATTATTATTCCGGATTAGTTTTGACAAAGACTCGAACCTTAAGATTCAGAGTCTAACTGTTTTTATTTTTATTTCTTCTATTTATGTTGTTGATCAGGTCGTGGTGGGAAGTTTTCTGACAGGGAATCAACACGAGCAGAAAACCAAAAAGCAGAAACACGAATCCATATCTACTTCTACTACTACAACTACGACTACTATAGCAGCCATTCCTATTTCAAGTGCAGATCCAAGAGTAAATCTTTCTTCCACATTGTCGTTCCGGGGAGATAACTGGTCATCGGATTTAAGAAATAAGCCAACTGACATAAATGTAACTTTGCAAGGAGGCACCTGATAGCGCCATGCATACATACTTACACACAGAGGTTCTCACTGACCACATTGTCTACCAAACTTGTTATAATTTTGGATCTCATGGCCTTTACTCTTGTTTGTTTTGGCTGTAATGTAAACTTATTGATGTTGTTTTTTTTGGATCTCATGCCCTTTTACGGGAGGTGGTGTTTATTTATTGAGTTAGCTGATCATTTAAGTCTTGATTTGTTTTCATTTGTGTTGTGTGGAAACTTTTGAAGTACTGCTCACACCTGTAATTGTAGCTCCATTTCTTCCAAATATGTCTCCTGCTTTCTCTTGATCTCTATCTCTATGTTTTTAGCAATTTCCAGTATAGAGCAGATATTGGAACCTTGCGTTTGAATCTGCAACAGAAACAAGGGATTCACTCGACTTTAGTTTGTTTGTATTGACTACCATCATGTACTATGTCACTTAAGTTTCTGTCAAAGTTAACAGAATATTCCAAATTTTTAAACATGAGCCAACACATGACCAATATATTTTTGAAATTTCAAAATTTTCCCACACTATAATACTCTTCTTCTTCATCAAGAACATGTTCATAATGTTTCGCCGGAAATTTCAATATTTTTCGGCGATATTTTTTTTTTGTACATTTTGTTTTTACAAAGTTTTATCAATCTTTACAAAGATTACAAAAAAAGTAATCTCAACAAACTCCAAATCATCACAAGAACAAGAAACCAATATTGTTCACAAATTGCAACTCAAAAAACACAACAGTCTCAATATTTTGAACAAAAAGAGGCAAAAATCTCAAACCAAACCCTTAATCAATTAAACCCAAATCCATACCCTTAATCAATGTCTAGATATGATATAGAAAATTTAGATAAAATGAACCAAAAATGCAACTATAAAAACACAACAATCTCAATGTTTTGAACAAAAAGAGGCCAAAACCCAAACACAAACCCTTAATCAATCAAACCAAATCCACACCCTTATTTTTCTCTTCTTTTTTCATTTGTATAAGGGCCTGTTTAGCATTGTTCATTTTTTTTTATTTCGAATGGTATTTTGGTCATTTTACCACAATGGGTGGAGATTGGATGTAGTTTTGAGTGGAAAGTTATGTGACGTAGTACATAATAGTCAATAGTAACAAATTAAAGACGAGAGAATCAACGTGTAAAATGTGTCAAGTACATGATAGATATGTATAATTTTTCCAAGAAACAAATATCCATAAATAAGAACAACTTAGAAAATATATCAACACTCTATCAAGAATAATCTACTCCTAAAAACAATTATCTTAAATAATACTCAAAAGAGTATTCAATTTCTCTATAAAAGTTTGTTCCGACATTGTATCAAAACATACAACTCCTAAAGTAAGGAATCATAATGATCTTAAGTACTAAGGATCATACACACCACTTGTTATTCTTGAAATTCTTTAATGACGTAAAACCAATTAAACATGAAATGATTCTAAAGCTGGTATGTCCAATGTAACGGCTCATCAAGCGTCACCTACATTATTAAATGATATCATATTTTCACGGCAACAACTTATCATTTATCTAACCATAAAATAGTTTTGTCGAAGTCATCATTATAACATGATGGCGCTTGATTATAGACACTTTAAAATAACATTTCATCTAAGTTATGTCTACATATCAATTAACTAATATGTACAAATTAATACCACTATTTAGTGAAAAATGGCAATGCCTTACCCACTAGGTGTGTCGCAGTTGGTGCGCTGGGGCTGCGTGAGTGCGAAGAGCTCCCGGGTTCGATCCCCACTCAACACA
>JAYMTG010000488.1:0-12066 GCA_036897565.1 Pelargonium exstipulatum
AGAAAGAGCTGATGTACAGTTTATGGCACTAAAAAGTTGCAAAACAAAATTTAAGGACAATCATTGCATAAGGTGTCAAGTATAGGACACTAAACTGCAATTACTCCTTTATTATTTTTTTCTTGTTCTTAAGTTCCACTATCATTTTCTAAAAGGATTTGGATCATACATGAATTGAGTGTTAGGTTTAATAATCATAAAATAGAAATTTGAAAAAAAATAAATAATTTATGATTAAAAAAAAGCTTATATTTTTATTTGGAGTAATAAAGAGACGGTTCAAAAAAAATCTGGGTTTGAGTCCAATTAGAGGTGGCCACCTAGTACCTACAGTTCAAAACGAACAGCCAAAATAACGTTACAACCAACGACAATTCAATATTATCGTTCGTCTTCTTCTTTACGATAACACAGCACACAGAGTCAGAGTCAGAGTCAGAGAGAGATTAGGGGAGGAGGAGCTGTTGCTGCTCTGTTCCATCTTGGTTTCTTGTATTTAAAGCTTCACTTCTCTGCTTCTCTCTCAATCTCATGACCCAACAATTTACAAATTAAAGTCAAAATCCAATCTTTTTTGACATCGGAATCATAATAGTCGAACAAATTCTGGGTTTTCTTTTAAAAATAGTTTTTTTATTCGAGCCCCAAATATGGGAGCTAGCCCTCAGCGCCCCAAAATGGTGTCATTTCTGCTGTTTCTTCTGTTCGCCGCTTCGAGCTTCGCTTCGGATAATGTGATTGTGTTGGACGAGGATCAGCCATTGTCGAAAATTGACATCTACAAAGCCACTGTTCAGCTCCGCAGCTCGGCCTCCGTGAGCGTGAGCCCTTTGATTCTGGGTCTCCAGGTAAACAATTTATAATTGCCACAGAGGCATTTCATCGAACACATAGCTTGATACTGCTCTTCTGGGTATTTCAACTGCTGCTGTTTATAGTTTTATGGTTTTTGATTCAGACCTTATTATAGTTTTATAGTTTCATGTTCATCTAGATTTAGTAGCACAAGTTCAACATGGATGTTACAAATTTATGTGGGAAGATGGGTTCATGGCGGCTATAATGATTTGGTGAAGAAATATAATATGCTGGAAATTACTAAATAAAATAAAGCAATAACTCTTTTTTTATTTGTACTTTTCTGCACTTATTAGGTTGCTTTTCTATTGCTCAATTCTTTTGAAAGAGTTTTTGTTTCTTTCAGAGTATATATATATATAGGCAGTGCTTGCTTCTATCAATGATTGCTATGGATCATATGTGATCTCTCCATTAACTTTATTATGTGTCTTACTTTTCTTTAATACATGCAAGCAGCTAGTGACAACTCAATTACAACTTGTCTTGACCATAATATGCAAGTTGAATGAATAGTTACAGCATTAATCTTGCTTCTATCAATGAGGTGATTGTATAGATTCATGACATATATTTCAATTAATATAATTTCAGGGTGAGGATACTCAATGGGTAACTTTGGATCTCGAGCACCTTGATCCTTCGGTGGATGACTGGGTTGGAGTTTTCTCTCCCGGAAAGTTTGAGTATGCCCTATTTACTATTGCAAATCTTTTGAACTCGAATGTGATTGAGTGAAACATAGTTTATCAATATGGTTGCTGTTCTAGGACCAAAATCATGTCAAATGTTAGCATCACAACGTAGGATTTTTCTTCTGTTATTGTTACAGAAACTGAAGGGATATTGTTTTTTCAATATGGCAGCCCATCAACCTGTCCGCCAAGGGATGATCCAAAAGAACAGACTCCATATATATGTTCAGCCCCAATAAAGGTTCGTGCAACTTAGTTGGAAATTGAAACTCATATCAATGGGGGAACCATTTTCTTTAAATTTCTCTAGTGTTTCTAACCTATATGTTTTGATGTATCTTTCTTTCAGTACAAGTATGCAAATAATTCCAATTCAAATTATACAAAAACAGGAAAAGCTTCTTTGAAGTTCCAGTTGATCAATCAAAGGGCCGATTTTTCCTTTGCCTTATTTACAGGCGGGTTGGCAAATGTGTGTTTCCATCTCTGTATTTTGACTTTCTTACTTCATTCATGTTTCCTTCTTTCTGTTTCTTAATCTTTTGGTGCTTTATTAGTAAATTTCTATTGCTGTTTAAACCATTAAAACTGATAAAATATCAAAATATGTCAATATTTTATCTTATTTACTAACTGCATGTTCGCTGATTGTAGCCAAAAATGGTGGCCATCTCAAATTTAATATCTTTTCTCAATCCTAAAGCACCCCTATATCCACGGCTCGCTCAAGGGAAATCATGGAATGAGGTAGGGTCACTTTTATTTGATAACGTACTGGATAATATCTGCTTGAATCTTCAATTGTTGAGTTTTAGGCTGTGAAGGTTCTCTTAATTATTTTCTTTCTGGACTTGTGCTGTTTTTCTTTTCACGAGTTCTTAAAATCTTAAACCTTCTGAATCGCCATGTCTTCAGCACAGCACAGATAGTACATATTGTGAGTTTGTGACCCTAGTGTTTATGCCTCTCATTTCAATATCCAACAAGAAAATTTCCTATTGTTCATTGTAAATCCACATTCCTTTGTTATTTTATATATTTGGATACATTATAGTTTGTTCCATTAACTGTCCCAGAATGACAAAAGTGATTGTTTAGACAGAATTGTTGATTGACTTGATGGGGCCTTCTTTTTTTTTTCTTTTTTTTTTTTGCAATCATAGCCATATACTAATGACATTTTGGTTATTGTGCAGATGACAGTAACTTGGACAAGTGGCTATGACATAAGTGAAGCTGTTCCGTTCGTCGAGTGGGGCCTGAAGGGAGAAACGCAGATGCGTGCCCCTGCTGGAACATTGACATTCAGCAGAAACAGCATGTGTGGTATGTTATACTTATTCTATTCATGACGGTACATATTTGTTGCTTACTAAGAGCTTTTATTTTACTGTCCCTTGTTTGATGAATTCAATTTCATCATAATTCATGAAGAAAAAACAACTAACTGTATGTTGGAAAAAAAAAACTGATTCTCAATTTGTTTTTATCATACTTGTATAGTTACAATATCAATAGGGTTGGATCTGGGGCTCATGCTATGTTATTGATTGGAAATATTAGGCTTATTAGCACATCCTAAGAGTCTCGTGGTTATTAACTCCTTTTATCAGCTTTGTGTATTGAAAATTAACCCAAATGGTACCGCCTCATATTAGATTATCACCATACCAGGCATTGTTCATTTGTTTTACTTTTTCTCAACATACTAAACGGTTTGCAATCTCCAATCAGCTCAGGGAAGTGTAGTGTCTTCTAGATGTATCCTTATGCTTTCTCAGAGTTCCATGAGATCCATGTCTTACAGTTGTGCCAGGTGACTATATAGATGAGGAGGTTTTGAAATGTTGGTTGCTCAATTTTACTTCCCGAACTGATACAGAGTATTTTCCTAGGCTTATCAACTCCACTTACTGAGCATGTATTTTTTAGAACAAACTTCTTTGTATTGTGACATTCATTTCCTTCATTTTTAGAGAGGTCTGTTGAATATTAATCTTTTTCTGATTACTATAGGTTCGCCTGCACGAACAGTTGGCTGGCGCGATCCTGGCTTCATACACACGAGCTTCTTAAAAAATTTGTGGCCTAACTTAGTGTGCGCATCATGAATATTCATTTCCTGTCCTTACTGTATGAAGTTTTTGCAAAAAAAAATTCTTAATTTTGGTTTTTGGATTTCTCAGGTATACATATAGGATGGGTCATCTCTTATCCAATGGTACAGTCTGGAGCAAGATCTACTCGTTCAGGTCTTCCCCATATCCTGGACAGGATTCGTTGCAGCGTGTTATAATATTTGGTGACATGGGGAAGGTAATTTTGTCTTATGTTTTTGTTTTCCAAGGAAAATATTCATTTTTCAATTATGTTGTAAGTATTAAGAACACTTCAAAAAAAAAAAAGATAGTTAAGAACCTTCACTTTTGCTCTTAATGGAAATATTATCGGAGGGGATGAGACAGCTCTTTGATTATGAGCTAATCAACTAGAAAGACGCCTCATGCCTTATCGTAACTTCTTTTACAGTCTATTTGTAGTCAAGTAAACTTGTAAGTTACATGTCATTACACTACATAATGATCCCTTTCAAAGTTTGCAAATTCAAAGATGGATGAAAAAAATGGTTGGAGTAGAGGCTATCTGATAAGAATACACGTATGAACAATCATTTGGGCTTTAGCATATTGTAAGAGTAAAATTGACAGTTATTATCATGCATGCATGTCTTGCTTACCTCTGTTCTTCTGGACATATGATCCTTACTTCCACACTTGTGGTTGAAAATGCAGGATCCTCATTCTATTAGTTATCTAAAAGCTAGTTTCCAAGATGTTGCCCCACATCCTACTTCTTGGCCTACGGATTTTTCTCCATTTATATTTTGAAAAGTGGGCATGTAGGATGATTTTGAAATATGTCTTAGACTCATTACTGGTTCTTGAGAAGCACTTGAATTGCGATTTGAAACAATATTACCAAAATTGTTGTGCATGAGAAGAAGATTTACATTTTTCCATATTTATTTCAGGCAGAGCGTGATGGTTCAAATGAATATAGTGATTATCAGCCTGGCGCACTTAATACTACGGATCAACTCATCAAGGACTTAAGCAACATTGATATTGTTTTCCATATAGGAGACATAACATATTCGAATGGATACATCTCACAATGGGACCAGTTCACATCACAAGTGGAGCCCATTGCATCTGCAGTGCCGTATATGGTTGGAAGGTTTGTATGATCGTGACCTGCTTGTTGCTGTGATACCCACATATCAAATTTTAAGAGTTACTTTATAGATGTAGCAAATTTTAATTGAGTTTTCTTGCAGTGGTAATCATGAGCGGGACTGGCCAAATTCGGGATCCTTTTATGACACCTCGGATTCAGGTGGGGAATGTGGTGTGCCAGCCGAGACCATGTTCTATGTTCCAGCTGAAAACAGAGCTAAATTTTGGTAAATGGCCTAATTCTTTCTAAAGCAGATTTTAGATATATGTATATAGACATAGTGCTAATATTTTAAGAGCCTGAACAGTAAGTGATCTATACAACTGATGAGACCACAGGTACTTTGCGTAAAGGTCTGTTAATCAACAATAAGACCATGATGTCATAAATATATAGTTCTTAATGATAAATAGAATTGGCGTCGTTTTGATTATATATCACAATATATGTGTGCTAATCATAATGATAGAGGAAACTTAATTAATAATCTTTATAGATATCACTGACTGTTATGCAGCTAACAGATGATAGGTAAGAATACAAATATATACTCACAGTCACACTACCTAGGGTACCCTATTGCCATTTTGAACTGCCTTTGTTTCTTATGTTTGAGCTACTAAATGGCAGACTTGAGGACATTAGGTTGAACTACAGTGTGCTGGATTAGACAGGTTGAAGTTGAACTTAACAAGGTTCCCTATTTGTCAAAGATTAAAAGTTAAGACCATTGGTCCAAATGGCTATACATGGAGGAATAGTCAGGTATGTGGGTACTTACGGGTATAGAACCGAAGAGAACAATCCCATACCAACAGATGCACGTATATATAGTTAAGTTATTATATCTTATTTTATATTATACCCTGCTTGAAATGAAACAAAACTAACTCCTGTTGCAATAGCTTATGTCTAATAAAGACGCATCTGCTTAAGATTGGAATAGAACTTTTCACTATGCGTACCAATCTCAAGCAAGAACTCCACCATACCAGGAATAATATATTTAAAGCAGAAGAAATCTCTTTACTATTTTCTTTAACAAGGGGTCTCTTCTACGATCAGCCATAAAATTTGAAGGAATATTTGGCTTATATTACCATTGGGATACCTTTACTATGGGATCATTTGATCATTTTCTACAAATATGAAGGTTACGTAGGTAGATAAATTGAAAAAATCATTCCATTCTGGTTTTGATTTACAATGGGCCTTGTGATATGACCAACCTGGTGAATAGAGTTTACAGTAACATTGAAATATTTGAATGGGCCTTGGGGAGGGAAAGCAAAATGAACATTAGGACTGTTAGACTCGGTATATATGTATTCTTAATATAGACTATTTAGAGAGTGAGCTTTGAAGTCAATAATGCACAGACTGCCTTTCTGTTATTCAGTGGTAGTGTTAACTGTACTTTATAGAACATACTTATTCCCCCTGACAGATTTCCTTGGATGTAAAGATGTTGATACACATAAATTTTGTTGAAGGAGAAGCAACTTAGTTATCCAGGGCTTGTTAGTTAGTTGAAGATGTGACATACCACTGTCTTGTTCACCATATGCACTTGCAAGTTTTATTCTTTTTAAACATAGTCAATTCCATCAAAAGCAAAGAGTGCATTGATTTTGTGATAGACTAGCAGTTTAGCCAACTTTCAAGTCTGTCGTCCAACCTATATGTTTGTCGTATCATTTATAATATTGCCTTTTAGTTGTTGTAGAGTAGTGGCTTGTTTCTGAGATTGAGCAATTGTTTTCCAAAATGTTAAATCAATTAACTTTAATGAATGAGCAGGTATTCAACTGATTATGGCATGTTTCACTTCTGCATAGCTGATAGTGAGCATGACTGGAGGGAGGGATTGGAACAATACAAGTTCATTGAGCAGTGCCTTGCATCAGTAGACAGACAGAAACAACCATGGTTGATATTTGCAGCTCATCGTGTCCTCGGGTATTCCTCTAATTACTGGTATGGCATGGAGGGTTCCTTTGAAGAGCCCATGGGAAGGGAAAGCTTGCAGAAGCTTTGGCAGAAATACAGGGTGGACATTGCCTTTTATGGCCATGTTCATAACTATGAGAGAACATGTCCTATTTACCAGGTATGAGATTTATAAAAGTTTGTTCAGTCCATTGAAACTGAATTTGCATGCTCCATGAAACCACCTGTACATGCTATGTATATTCCTTCAAAGTATAGCTACTTACAAAAGATAATAGAAGGTTTCGGAAACACAAATCTCATTTTTGTAGCCAGTAAAGAATGGTATACATTGAATATCTTACCTCTAGATGCTTAGGAATTGAAACCAACTCTGCTTTTGTTATTTTATGCAATACCACATCTCACGAAACACTAACTAGCCATTTCTCAAACTTTTTGCTGTGTACGGTGGTTGTGCAGAATCAATGCGTGAGTAGAGAAAAACATCAATATTCGGGCACAATGAATGGAACAATCCATGTGGTGGTAGGAGGGGGAGGGAGCCACTTATCTGAGTTCAGCCAATTAACCCCAAGTTGGAGTCTATACAGAGATTATGAGTGGGGATTCGTCAAACTGACGGCTTTCAACCATTCATCTCTTCTTTTCGAATACAAGAAAAGTCGTGATGGGAATGTGTATGATTCCTTTACCATCACAAGGGATTACAGGGATGTTTTGGCATGCGTTCATGGCAGTGGTGCAGCAACCACAATGGCCATGTGAAAAGATCGAGAAATTTATTTGTAATGGAAAGTTATACTAGGAATTGGCTGATGTACCTAAGTTTGATGCTGTATCGTATACTGTACAATATGATCAAGATAATGAAAAACTTAACTTTCAACTCAGATTTTTGTATCTTTTTCATGTTACTTTCGCGGGTGTATAGACCATTCTTTGGAAAGAAACAAAAACAAAACTTGTCTATAGTTGCCTAGCATTTGACAATACATTAGAGATAGTTTTGATTTCAGCCCATGAACTAAACGATATTTTGAAAGACTAAAATAAAACAGGTCATGCTTTATCATGCTAGAGTAACATTAGTGGCATAGAAAGCATCTTCTAAAACAATAGCTATAATTATAATTGTAAACCTCAATCAAAATTTATGGAAACATTGGTTTATACATTCCTCTTAGTTTCAACTAACTTGGGTTTATATTCCCGTTAAATTTTATCTGTGCAATGATACAATCACCCTATCGACAGGTCACAAAAAGATCCGAAGCTAGAAAGCTGTGGAATTTGTATTTCTAGGTTCACAGCTGATAATCAGTTGATCTGCACAGAACCCCATCCACCTCGCTTAGTCCTTCCCTCACTGCAACTGAATTTCCTTCAACCGTTCATCTCAACGTCAGAAGGTTTGTTTTCTTGATCATCTGATGAGTTGATACATGCCAAGAGGTCATCAATTTTGAGCGGTGAATGTCGAGCTATGTACTGGAACATTACCTGCAAGAGTAAATTCCAAGACTAGTGAGTTTTAACACCATGGACTGTCAGATTCTTAGATTTAATTTTAAATGCTGGATTTGAGCTAAATCCAAGCCAATCCAATAGGATTTAAAAAGCATGTCTTTACCATGAGATTTCAAATGATAACTCTTACATTATCATTTGAAATTTTATGGTTTGTAAAACATTATATTTGTACTTGAAATACTAAATTTTGAATGCAATTCAAGTATACAAACACAGCCTGGAAGACAATATAAATGATAAATATGCAAAATAGAAGTAATTATAAACACAAGCATATGTGACAGTATAGAGGAGAGTACAATCAAGAGAGCATTTTCCAAAGCATTATGGAACTGACTGGTAAGTCATATACAACAGTCCGAAATAGTTCAGCATTTTGTATCTATTACAAAATGATGGGAAGCAGAGAATAGGATCTACAATTTTCACTAACCTTGGAGTAACTATCTGCAAAAGCACGTGCCCGATTAGACTTGCCAAGATAATGTAAATTAGCCTTCTCAAGCTTCCCATCTACAAAACTCAATCCTTCATCACCAATGGCAAAACGAAGTAGATTTCCTGATTGTAAAGCCGACTGGATATTGGAGAAGAATTACTTCTTAATACTAAGGAAATCAGGTATTAAAATCTGTGCGAGAGAGAGAGAGAGAGAGGTAAACAAATAGGCATTAATTTTAAGATCCACATGGAACAAACCTTTACAATAAAGTCCGCATCCAAGCAACCAAATACTACAGGAGGATCATCTGATGTACTCAGTTTTCCATCATCTTGTAGATCCAAAACAACCTGATCATAAAAGGAAACATGGGAACAATCAACAAACCACAATAGAGCTAATTCTTATCTTATAGCCCAGTGGTTTGTTTTATACTCAAATTAAATCTCATCAAGTCGTCAAAAATTGACATGTCAATGCCACAATGTACCATATACTACAGGATCGAATTGTTGATTCATCTAGTAGAATATACTCCCTCTCTCGAAATGAGTGTCTTTGTTTCTCTTTCAAGAAAAATTAAGAGGTTAGTTAGTGTAGTATATTTACTCTAGTGTCCTCATGATCTGTTATAAGAAACTTAAGAGACACTAACAAACTTATTATAAGAAATTAAGGATACTATTGACAATTCATGTATAACTAACTTTCTAAAAAAAAGGAAAGAGAGCACTCATGATTTTCTGTTCATGGCTCCATCAACTAGAGTGGCACCGCGTGACAAAGAGGGTTAGATCATCAATAAATTAAGGGAAATCTATTCATCTTTATGAAATCAGAATAACAGCTGTTAAATTTGACATTCAACCAAGTTTTTCTATTAGATCATGATGGAGTTGGGTCGAAATGCTGATTTAATAAAGTTCAAGGATTTTTATCTCAATAGGTCTAAATCAACCAACAGCAACAAGTCTAGGGGTGGCTAAGCTAATTCACCCAGAAATTTGCCTGATGGGATGAGGGGTGTGAAAATAATAGCACAATAGTTGTCATAAAAAACACACAGGTATGCAGAGCATGTAATGTATAAGTACCTGTTGTTGTGTAGGAACCTGCCCTTTGTTATCTGTATCAATAACATATTGACTACAGTTCTCATCCTTCCAGACTAATGTTAATGGGGTATTTCCAGTTTGATAATGTGCATCCCTAAAAAATAGAAAAGGGACGTAGGAATCAGTGAAAAGATGTAGCAAAACAGAATTGAATAGAACTTTCTGAAATTGGAATCTAAATTCAAAAGATGTAGAAAGTAACACGACACAAGAACTAAATGACAAGAATGGGCAGTCATGATAAAGCAACTAGACAAGCACAGACGTTAAAAACATGTTTCCCTACATGCTGAGTTAGTGAGTTGGCTAGGCTGTTGACTTGAGAGATTTTACCTACAGGTAAGCAACATTATACATAGTATAAATTCACAATCAATGCTGAAATTTGTTTTTCTTTAGAAGCAATGAAGACATTTTGGCCTTCCCATAACTCAATAGGCATATTGTTTACCAACAGTGAATAGTACGTGATTTCAGAAAACTAGTATTCCTTTCCTAAACCTTGAAGAAATACATATGTACATTGCACTCTCATGAATAAAACACCTCCAACAGACATAAAGAAATTGCACAGGAACCTGCAACAAATACATTAAACACCCCTCTAATGTTACTGCAACTAATCCTAAACTTTGTTTCTTTCCAGCAATGGAATCAAAATGCCCTTAAGAATAGAGAAATTCTGAGTTCTAACAATCAAAAATGAATTGCAGATGGCCTTCAGTTAAGTTATTCGTCATCTAATGTATATAGCTATATAATGCCTATCATATTACCTTCAACAGACTAAATAATTTTAACGTCCATAAACCATGCCTAAAATACTTGTGCCTTATTAAAGAGATAGACATATTTCAAAGTTCGCCAAAAAGATATCACATAGGCTCTTTTGATATAAACACAAACGCAACTGAACAAATACATTGGCTTCAATCAATACATCCTTAACCAAAAGTATCTTACTTGTTGTAAAATAATAAGCCATCCCTCACATAAGGCACTGCTCCTGCATATGCAGCATATAGTCCAGTCTGGTCGCACTTGTATCTGGGAACAAGACTGAACCTGTATTTGTGGTATTGGGAAGGTGGATCACAAACCTTTGTCTCCGCAAGCTTAGAATCCAACCAAAAAAACCTGAACTCTGCAGTGCAATTGCAGTAAGAGTATCCTCGCCAGCAAATCATGTCAATCACATAGTAAGTTTGATCCAACTGCAAGTGCAAGTGCAAATCAAAACAACAAGAACAATACTAACTCATCCAACCAAAAGACCAAAAAACAGATCTTTCTATTAGGAAAAACAGCATAAAGATTAGCAATTCACCTCATGAAATATACAATCCAATATACTTTAGGATTGAGCTGGACCAGAGCCGTCTCTGGTCCTAGCCCCATTAGGCAAAGCAGACGGAAAACGGTGCAAAAACGCACCATTTCGCAGCCTGCTCACGGTCGTTCCATTGGAGGAAACCACAAAACATCGCTTCCCAGCAGGCCTGGCACACACATACCTACAAATTTACAAAACCCCACTTCAATTCAACAATGTCAGAACCCCCCAGAACGAACCAAAGAATAAAGAGAATGTAGAAGCAAGTACCAGTCATGGCACAATCGATCAGGCACGTCGATCATCCACTCCGGTAGCATCAACTGCCTCGCGAACCACTTGCGAGCTTCGGGTCCTCGGAGCTTCGAAGCTTGCCGAACGTCGAGCTCCGTGGACGCGAATTCGGACTCTAGCTCGAACTCAGGCTCCTCTGCGTCGGGTAGGGTTTCGGGTTCTTCGTGGTTCTGGGACGGCAGAGAGAGGAGGGTCGAGGCAAGGCAGCGAGCATGGTGTTGGGCATCCCGGCGATGCTGTGCTTGTCGCTGCAGTGAGAGCTCTCTGCGCTTCTGCTGATCGGAGATGGCCGGTCGCTTGAACGGACGGCGGAGATCGTGCGGTGCCATTTCTCAACTTAGTGCACACCTTGATGTCTCAGTGCGTTTTGCGGTGAAAAGAAGACGAAGCTTCAGGTGATACGAAACGGTGACGTATCGTAACCTGAAGAAACATCACCATTTGATAATATGATCATTTCATTTGCACAAATATGAGGGTGTTTGGATTAGCTTATGAGCTGGTCAAACAAGCTCATAAGCACAAAATAGCTCTTTTCAGTGTTTGGTTGTAACTAAAATAGCTAGTGAGCACTTGCTGATGAGCTAAAATAAAAGAGCTGGGTACTCT
>JAYMTG010000489.1:0-12064 GCA_036897565.1 Pelargonium exstipulatum
AACCCGCTGCTTCAAACCCTACACCACCCAGACTGCCTCCCGATTCCTCCCCACCGATCGCAAGACCCCCCATACCCCTTGACAAATCGAAACCCGCACCCTCCATAACTTCGTAAATGAAAACAACAAACTAACAACACGAACTCACCGAACACCCCGACGCCAACTATGTTGTCGTCGCTCTGACCTGCGTACCCCTCCGACCCCCGCTGCCTCCGATCTGCACAGCCGTCCGACGCCTTCGCACCTCCGCCGCCGCAAACCATTGCAACCAGATCCGCTCAAAAACTCCTCGTCCCGCTTCTCCTCAGCCTCCGTTCCGCCTCTCTTCGTTGCTCAAGTCGCTCCGTATACCCACGCTACACAAAAGCTACAACCCTAGCACGCCTCTATGCGGGAAAGACCACTATTGGATTTAGCCTCTTATTTGAATCTTTGTAAACCATTTTTTTAATTAAATTCATTTAATTGGTTGTAACCAGTTTTAAGATATCAAGTCAACTTGCGGTGACCTATCGCCACGCTACCTCATTTACAAAATCTATTGCAACACTCGGGTAGCTAGATTTAATGAAATGACACCATTATTATTATTATTTTTGGCTTAGTCTAAGTTAAATCAATAAAGTGACGACACCTCATTTAATTTAATCCATGAATTGGGGGGAGCGGAGCGACCCGCCCGGATTCATGAATTTTAATGAGGTGTCATCGCCTCATTTATGACTTAGCCTAAGTCAATTAATCTTTGAATTATCATCCTCAATCCCTAATTTTTGAATTTTTGAATATATTATAAGATATTGAGATGGAGAAAGTAGAAGGTTGTGAATAACACTAGTGATAACTTTTTTATCAAAACATAAGACCCTCCTCGTTTTAAAATGAATGTAACATTTCTTTTAAAAATTGTCTCAAAATAAGAACTCTATATTCATAAATAAGTGTCATAGTTCTCTTAACATTTTTGTCTAAAAAACCGTCGTCTTTCATTCAGAAAGAATTAATTATACTTAAATTATCAATAGTATCCCTCCATAACAAGTTTGTCATAATCTTTTGAATTTGTTACAACATATGTCCACCAAAATACAAGAATAGAATAAACAAGTACTAACAACTCCTTAATTTTTAATTTGAACACAAACAAAAACTTAAGACACTAGAGAGTAAAGGTGGCAAAAGGTCGTTTCAGGTCTATTAACCCTAACCTGATCCTATAAGGTATTGGGTTAGAATCGAGTCGAGTTTTATGCATAAAACATATTGTTTTTGTGGGTAAACCGGCCCAAAATTTTAACATAACGGACCAAACCGAACCGACCCAATATTTTTTTGGGGTTGATTAATGCATATCCGAACAAGGGATGGATTTCGGGTACCTTGCGGGTCGGGTCTGTTTTGCCCGCTCTATGTAGAGAGTATCAATATCTTTTAATGAGCACCAGTACGGCCCACATATAATAAGACCAAGGCAACAAAAAAAGCCCATAAAGTGGACGCTTTTAATGTCAGTCCAAGTTTAAGTTTATGGGCCTTTAAAGGGCCCATTTAAACATGTCTCCTTCCCAAACGAAGAGAAGCGAAAAGGAATGTTGAAGTCGACAATGGCTACGGCACTACAGATAGCGATTCGGAGGATCCACACCACTGTTGACGCTCCTCGCCTCACCAGATTCTCTCTTCACGCTCCTAAAAGTGTACGCTTCTTCTTCTTCTTCTTCGGTTCTGGTTTTGTTTAATCATTTCATATGTATCTGCTGTTGTGTGTATTTTGATCGATTTGTTAGCTAAAATGATCCTATACAGAACCCATATGGGTTTTTAGAACTCTGAAGATGGTTGCTGTAATTTGAAAGAAGTTAACATTTTGGGGGTTGAAATTGATTTTGATGTTGTGCTGTTTGAATCTTGAAAACATGGTTAAAGTTTCAAATGTCCTTCAACTATACTAGCATAATAAACTTCATACCCATTTATCCAATTCGTTTACCCAATCCAGTGTCTCAAAATCTATCTTTTGATTCAATTTAATGGATAATTTGACTTCTCTTTAGTCTTTAGTCCCGTATCTTGCAGAAGTTAAGGTATGTGGTCGAATAGTTAAGGACCAATTGTGATTTATAAAGTTGATATGAGGGTAAAGTATGATATGTTTGGTTGGTTGTTGTAAATAATAGTTTTTTCATATATTTGTTATGCTGATTGGGTACTGCTATAACGTAAGACCATCTGAAAACCAGTTCGGTTCATGGCACGTTCCAATGTGTCCATATCATTGGGCTTGAGTATGGGAGAGTTCTTAGGTTGCCTAAGCAAACTGCGCTCCCTATGAATTTGGAGTTCTGGAAGTGTATCCTATGATGTTGAATGGAGAGAGCATACTTGCCGGCTCATCTTCCATTTAAGCACATGCTTATTGGTGCCTTCAGAATGTGAAGTACTTTTGCGAGTTTTCTTGTCTTTTAATGTGAATTAAATGGCTCTTATCATGATTTTGTATAATTTAGAGAATATAATAAAATATATTTAAATTTTGTTAAATATGGATTAGCTGAAATTTTGAGACTTGCTGAGAAAACATTATGTGGGATTGGATCCGTGTGTAAATTTTGTCTGGAAATTGGTCTGTGCTTCAACTTCAGATAATGGATTTGCTGCAATTAAATATTTTAAACTCTGAATCACCCCTCGTAAATTCATCTTGCTTGAAATGTCGTAACAATATTTCTCAACGAGAATGCAAGGCACAGTCTGAATTTTGAACTGGATACTTGAATTACTCAATAGTTAATACCATTTGGATTTCTTATTTCAGGTGGAGGTTGAATTTGCTAATGGTAGTGTGTTTAGTTTATCAGCTGAATTTCTAAGAATTTACAGTGCAGCTGCTGATGGGAAGATTAGGTCTATTGGGGGTGAGAAGGTAATTCATGGTCACAATTTTCATTTATGTCACCAGCATTTTATCCTTTTTCAGGTTTTTAGTTAGTTTATTAATGTATACATATGTAATTCATTCTTGGATGTTATTTTCTGATCCATTTGTTCTCTAGTTTTCTCTATTTTTTCTCCAAAGAAAAAAGAGAGAGATTAGAGATAGAGTTAGAAACTTAGGATCATCAGATACTTTGCTTGTTCCTGTGTCCCATAATTTCATATTAAGAAAACAAAAAGCAGAATAGGGTGTCCTATTAGACGACACTAAAAATGCATAATTTTGAATCAAGTTTTGGAGGTTCACTATAAATTGGTGTTAGCTGAGTAGCTGACATTTGTTGGAACTTGTACTACCTTTTCACTTTTGATTTGTCACTCATCATTGCTGCTGCACTGATGTGCTTGACATGCCTGAATTAGGTGATTTTTGGGCGGCGTTATGTAGGAATCATGTCTGCAGAACCCGTGGGAAACTACGGGGTAAGGTACTCTGGAAATAAAATAAAAATGTTACGGCCACTAATTTAGTTTCTTTCCACATTTTGTGTTGCATGTTATTCCTATTGACATTCCAATGTTGGGTGAATGGTTCAGGATAATATTTGATGATTTGCATAAAACTGGGATCTATACATGGGATTACTTCTATCATCTTGGGAGCAATAAGTTCACCCTAATGAGAAACTACATCAAAACATTAAAAAAGCATGGATTGAGCCGGGATCCACCGAAAAGAAAGTGATGGAGAGCTTATTCCAATTGCCCAAACCAGTCATGTCGGAAGATGGGCAATGCAAACTCATTACTAGTCATCAAGATTTCTACATAGTAGCAGAGAAGTGAGATACTAGCTAGTTGAGGCATAGATTGAAATCTTGGTTGTCTGAATCAATTTCATAGCTTAGGAACATAAGGAGAAATTTGATTTCAATACATTATGTGTAGCTTACAAGATTGTTTCACACTTGTGACTTGCCAAATGTCATGTATTTGCCTTGTAATATTTACTACAATTTTATTTGTTTACTGAATTATAAGTGAATTTCTTTTGTGGCTTCCTTCTCTCGTTGTCTTTGGATAATTGAAACAACAGGAAATGCCGTTTTCTTTATCTGAATGTTGAAAGAAAACAGGAAAGCATCTCCTTTCATTATGTGTACATAAAGCTAGCCAGCTTCAAGGTCAAAATCTTGGTGGTTCACAAGTTTGCATAGTCTGGGATCATTTTTTGTTTGTTGTGAATTTTAGGACTTTCAAGGAGAAGTTTGGTTTTTTTTTTTTTTTTTGGCTTCAATTTGGTAAGAAACTAAAATCAAGAAAAATGATATTAATGTCCAAGGAAATGGTAAAAAGAAGTTTCTGGTATATCATTTTGGAGGATTTATGTGGAGAAGTCTAGAAGAGGAAGGAAAGAAGAGGACAAAAACAGTGAGTACTAGAAAGTGGCAAGTTCTCAATCCAGAAAGGTCCAGTCCAAGCTGGGACTACCATATAAATTTCAGTTCAATGCTGCCACGTTCTGCAACACTTCACTACTTGAACAGCTTCTAAAAACAAATGGCATCATCAACTCTTTCAAATATCACTCTCTGTCATCCATTTGACAAGATCACCAATAACAGATTCAAGATTCAGCCATCACCAAGAAACAACAAACTGCTCTTCCTCAACAGCTTAAAGGCCATGGCAGGAGGAAAACCAGAGAGTCTTGATTATTTGCAGAAACCCCAACCTAAGCAAATCCAACCCAAAGTTGCACCACCTACAGGTATTAATAAGCCTCTTGCTTTTTACTCTATTCTTGTTCACCAGCATAGCATATATGAATGAAAATTGAACTCACAGAAAATGAATCCTTTTTCCACAGAACCGCTGAACAGAACGAAGACAGTGCAGCGACAGGTGATGGAGGATCCGATTGACTACATAAGCACATGGCCTCTTGGTTCTTCTGTAAGGAGGAGAGATGGATACAGCAATGGAAGAACACCTTGGGCGATCAAGGAAACAGATGATAAATATAAGCTGAGGTTTGATATGCCTGGTATGTCCAAAAACGACGTCAAGGTTTGGCTCGAGGAGAATATGCTGGTTTTCAACGCAGAGAAGGTGGTTTCGAGCGAGAGCAAGCAAGGTCAGCCAACTGGGGAGGAAGAATCCCGCAATGCAGAGGAAGAATGGCCATCTGCAGAGAGCTTTGGCAGGTACAGCACCCGGATTGCATTGCCGGAAAATATAGACTTTGACAACATTAAAGCCAAAGTGAAAGATGGTGTATTGTATCTAACCATTCCTAAAGCCGTCGCTGACAACAAAATCTCAGTCATCCAGGTCGAATAGAAGAACAGTTCTTGAAGCTTGATCAAAGAAATATCACTCTTGGCATGTATGATTCTATAAACAATGGCCTGTAGTACCAAGTCTTGTATAGAATGAGATTTTGAGATTTTAATCCACAACTTCCATTAATATTCTTTCTCTACATTGAATTTTTCCGACAATTGAACTACAGAAAATAGTACAACGGGTCAAGACACATTGTATATTTGGTTAGAACTCAAGACATAACCAATTGCTTCTCTCTCCCACCCCATCCTACCATCTACATCAACCATCAGAGTTGTATGCTAGTTTCGCTGTAGATCCGTATCAACACCAACTAAAAGGGTTTCTTCTTCTGTAAGTTCCGCCCACTTCGTGAAATACGCTTCAGCTCTTGGGTGCCTCTTCTGATTCCCCTATGGCACATGTAATAAAAACATCAAGGAGCATTAAAAATGTTCGAGAAATGGGTTGTTGAAGAAGTGAGAAAAATTCCGTACCTCTGGTACAAGTAAACAAATAGATAGAAAAGTGGCAGCAGCATCAGGGTCAAAATAGAGATAGAAAAGTAGAATAAACTTGACCGCTTCTGCACATATGAAACAACAAGACGATCGATCAATCTTTATGACATCGAGAGACATTGTCATATAGTTCAGCTAATGTTATATTCTCATTTTGTAGATGTAACAATTCCATCTGATTGCAAAATGATTATCCCATTTAAATACTCCATATAGGAGGAAATTCTATTTAATTTCCCCATTTCCTTGGATAAACAAAATCCCATGTCATCCCACTTCTTGAATCAAATCAGATGAGGTTAGCTTTTATTGGCTTCAGCACAGAGAGAACCCAAGCATAGGTGCTGAAATTTACCCTCTGCCCTCTAGAAAAGGGTTTTTGACGTCCAGTGCACGTGTGAGCGTCACAGAATTGGCGCAAGAAGAATTCTGTTGATTTCACAATCACAAAGCAAATAAGCACAAATCATAAACTATTAGAATCATGACAAATAATACATAGTTGCCCGTTTGTATAAAGGAATACAAATTGATACCATGAAGACGGCCTGCTGAAGGGCTCTCATTGACAGGAAAGCAGCTATCAGCTAGACTCTGAAGACAAAGAAGCGGTTTATGTATAAAATAACCTGCAAAATTGAAAAGGTAATAATGCAAGAGACATAACTCAAAATCTACCTCACATAGATGTCGGTTCCTTGCAGTAGCTGCAGGATTGCACTTAGCCTTGCGTGGTTTGGAGTCCATTACAAGGTCACAATGCAATGCTCCGCATAAATCTGCTAAGCATTTGCTTTGACTCTGAATACAGAACCAGTTTGCCACGAGTTAATTACCATTTTAATGTTTATTAAATAATAATGAAAAATTGATCAAGGTATATCAGATTATCAAGTACATGAGGAATTTATATCTCAAGCAAAACTGGAAGTATTTGACAAATTAAAACTGACCAGATTAAATGTAAAAGAAAACGCTCCTCAGACCATTAACAAAATGTTTGGATAGATGAAAAAAAAACTCCATAGGGGCGCGCACAGTTTTTCGTAGACTAATGTAGAAGTTATATAGAAAATACAACTGGAAGAATTTCTAATATGTTAATTGACCCAGGAGACTCTTTTGTATGTTACCTGTATATGGAACAAGAGACACACTCGCGCCTAACTCAAAAAATAATAAAATTACCTTACTCTAGGAACTCCTACAGTTTGTCAAAATATGGATCATTAGATGACCCAACTGATATCACTAGAAGTAAGAACTCTCTTTAACTATATCTAAATCAGAATAGGGGGATGTTAGCCAGGATTTTAAGTATATCAAATACTAATTACTAGGCATGCATCAAGACATCTGCATTAAATAGACTAAGTCAATCTCTTTCAGTCACTTTATAGTTTATACCATGTTCTAACTTATTATTTCATTGCCTAACTTAACCATACATATATGCCAGACAAGAAAATTACAAACAGTTGAAGAGTGATCCTCACTTTTTTAGAACTACTAGCTTTCACCAACTATTTATGCTAAAAATAAAAATAAATAAAAGACAATCTGGGAAAAACAGCATGCACTCTGAAAAGAATGGTCTAATATAATTCATTAACACCCGTAAATAACTGAATGCAAAAATCAGTTATTTTCTTTTCCTTTTTAAGAGATACCAAGACTTATTAAAGTGCCAAACAAGAAGGATAAACATGAGGGTGCATACCACATTGAGCAAATTATAGTGTCTGTTATCAAAATGTTGATCAAGATATTTTTCTTCATAGAAACTTTTTTTACAGTATCCACATCGCCACTCAGTTGTATCAAAATGGATCTTGTGCTGTTCCTGATCCCTGTATAGGTCATTATCTGGGTGAAGCCTACACTTGCTTGAAATTTGATACCTCTCTTTTTCCACAAAGGGTGTTAGATACTGCAACAAATATTGAGAGATGATACATTTGAAGTGGTGTGAAACTGAATAATTCAGATGGGTATAAGCCAGGAACGCATCAAAATCTTCCTATACCTCCTCAACTATTTTCCAAGCTGCCCTACTCCTTTCTCGTGAACAATGTACTGCTTGTGCATTTCCCTGGTCAATCCCCGGAATTCTACGCATTAAATAAAACACAAGGTGTAAAGATAGGGTTTAGAATATCAAAAGCATTAGATATAAATAACGAACTCATAACAGAAAAAGCAGAACACAATCACAAACTTTTAGATGTTCGAAACATGAATATTTGCTATACTTTATTATAAGGTAAATACAATACTTTCATAATAATCTTTCACGATATCATTGAGCATGGAAAACAAAAAGAGATGCTTTTGCTGCTAAGATTGGCAGCTTTGACAATTTATTCCATATTACCTCGCACCTAAAGATTCTTTAGAACCCTGCCATGGACAAGAAATGAGCGACATCATTAGTAACAGATAGCTAAAATGGAAATATTTCAGCATAAGCCCATGCCATGACCAGCAGGCAAAAAGATGGCCTGTCGGTCATACAAACTTGCACAATATGATGGAAAAGCAAAAAACAAATTGTGATCTACAACTCAATATGGTTGAATTAACAAATTTGATCACAAAAACATAAACATAGATGTATAAAAGAGATCTCATTAAACAATGTATATACAGGAAATGAAGCAAAGCAAGAATCCAACAGACCATTTAAAGTACAGAGTTTAAGTAGTTCAAACAAGGAATACACAATCCTGCTTTTTAACACAAATTTAAGTAATATTGTAATACTAATAAGTGGAATATAGTTCTCCAAAGAAAATATTGGACTTAAACGACTCCCAATGACATTTAGAATGACTAAGAACTTAAATAGTTAAATATGGCTAATTAAGAGACAGACATATAACAATACAGTACAAGATAAACTTTCAGGGGCATGTTATTGGCATGGAACTTTATTTTGCTCTCTAGAGCACAGGAATAAACTGAAAAATGAGATTTAAACTACAACATAATTCCATGGCTCTTTGCCTCACTGGCCTTGCATTGTAGAATGCATATCACATTTCGTTGAAAAGTATTCAATGTCCTCATTTCCATCTAACCCATATCCCATAATACCTAAAATTTCAGAAAATTCATAACATAACCCATTTCAGAAAAGTGAGATTTAAGCTACAGCATAATTCCATGGCTCTTTGCCTCACTGGCCTTGCATTGTAGAATGCATATCAAAATTTCCCGAAAAACATTCAGTGTCCCCATTTCAATGTAACCTACCTCCCATTACGCCTAAATTTCAGAAAATTCAACACATAACCCATTTCCCATTATTCCCTAATAGCTATAGGTGTTCATAAGCAGCATCTCACGATACAACCTTAATTGGACACACAATAACCCTAGGAATGGAACCCACATCAGTTACCCAATCCAGTATCTTCATCGTCAGCAAAACTAGAATTTTGGGTTAACCCACAAATAATTACATAAGAAGTGATCTATCTAACAACTGGATTCATGAGAAGTAGCAAAATCACAAAGCAATAAGCAGTGCAAGGAGTGCAATTAAGTTAGGTTTTCGCGAGAACACAAGCAAAGAAGTGAGTTTCGTGAATAGAATCTTAACCTGATCGTGTGGAGGAGTTGAAGAAGGCGAAGCAAGGAGCGATTGCAGAGAAAGCAATTGGCAGAGGAAGAGGAAAGCGACCCATCGGAACCACCTTCCTCCCATTTTTATTGATTTTATTTGCGAACTCTGAATTATTATTCACAGCTCTGATCGATACTCTCTCTAATCCCCAATTAAATACTCTGTTTCTTTCTCTTCTCTCTGCTCTAAACTGCAAGCAACGAAACCGCCAGCCACCCACGACCCAGACTGCCAATCACAAACCAACACGTCATTTACCTGGGCCCTACAAGTATTGTCCTTCTCTGTGACGTGGCAGTGTGATAGTTCTTCTTCCTCGGTGATTGTCTGAACAGTCCTTCAGATCCTGCGTCGTGATGTATTCGTAGGGTGTATTAAGATATAAACTCCTAAAATGTCCTTCCCATCTATTGAACGACCAATCCTTTACCACTTTCTAATTAGTATTATTGACATGGCGAATGGTGACGCGCCACGTCACTCTCATCTTGTGAGGACGATTACAACGTGCCCAAAAACTTGTGACCGATACGCGCACTTGAAGATATGTTCTCAAAGCACACGCCCTAAGACTTGTACCAAAAGTGCACACGCGCAATTATGAAGTATCCAATTATGACGGTTCTAATCAAGGAACACCCGTAACTACAGAGTTCTCAACGGCATAATTAAAATGTTTTCATGCTACTCAGAAGCTCGTCTCATGAACAGAGATTTGTTTTTTGAAAAATACCCCACCACGTGCTCGGGCATCACTCTATCACAACGAGATGAATTTCTAGGTGTCTTGTTGAGAAGAACCTAGTTTTCAGGTTGCGATGAAACACGATTTATATGTCATTTTGATTTATTTATCGCACACAAGCCCATTTGTGAGGCCTCGAAGGAAGCCAGAACACTTGAAAGACATAATGAGTTATCATATTTGACCTCTCCAATTCAATTTAAAGTATTTGTCTTGCCAAGTAATCTTCAAAACACTTTGTCTAACCGAGACTCCAAACAAATCCCCGTCTCACCCGAAATCCATCATGTCCCCTACCTCATTGGCTTCTACTTGTTCAATTACTTTGCAAAATCAAAATAATTGACTAGATATCTGTTTTGACTCAATAAATAATATAAAATATAATACTTCATCAAAAGACAAAATAGAATTTGTGACAAAAAGAAAAAATAAATAAAAATAGCTCAGGACACCACATTAAAATTTATTTATTTATTTCATCCTTATTTGCATGCACATGTATCATAGCAAATTCGAGAAATACCAATTTCTTGAAAATAAAACACAGTTATTTTCAGACAAAAATGCAAATGAAACAAACCACTAATTTTGACAACATAACAGGCTAGATCCATGTTTTTAATAAGACGTAATAATATCATCGGTGACTTCCCTTGAGTCAAATAAGATACAACTTAAATCTTTGGTACTCTTACTAAAAATATAATAAACCCAACAAGTATTTAAACAAGCACAAGTGATATTCAGTTGACTACTAAACATGAGTCTCTTCACCCATTGACATACAAATTCTGATCCATTATAAGGTCATCACTCATCAGCGTTCTACTTCCTACTACATTGAAGATTCAGATTTAACAGTAAAAAGTGAATCCACATACATGCTGCCACAAGGAATACAAAAACAGTAGTCTATCCAAGTATGTAGCAAGTTACTGTTCTCTGTCTCAGATACAACAATATCCTCGCGCGGTTCACACCACTTTCTTTCGCTAACGTTTTGGTGGCATGTACTGGACGTGCTCATCTTCACATAAACTCTGCATAATGTCCCAATGAAAAAGTTATCAGCAACAGAAATAAAGTATTTTTTACTTTCAAGTGCATCTACATAAACATCCGATATAAATATGCCATTTACAACAGGTTTTTATTGCATTTGCCGCACTGCTTATTTTGGATGCATAAATTCACTCTTTGCAAGAATAAATAGTCTATTAATAAGCAGTATGCTAACTTTTCCATAAAGTCAATAAAGGCCCAAGGCTAACTGAGTCAGCATATGTCTATGTATTCATGCATACGCGCATAAAATCAAGTAAACATCAATGTACAAAAATGAAATGAAGAAACGTCAATGTACAAAAACGAAATCAAGCGATGAACTAAACACATCAAATTACCACTTTTCCACTAAAATCAAGAAATCCATAAAATGTGCCTACAACTGCATATGTACATCTGACACTGCAAGGGTGTAACATCCATACCTGTAAGTCTTCTGAAAGTACATCTGACACTGCAAGGGTGTAACAGCCAGGGGCAAATCTTCCTAAGAAGGTTTAAATGGTCAAACTTTGAGTTAAAAAATAAAATAACTAACCATCAGAGAAGATCTAAATTCAAACAAATGTAACCAATATATCATTTCAGTATTGAAAAGCGAATCACAAATATCAGATCGTCAACAAAAGCATGAGGTAGTCCAACAATAGCTAAACATAGAAACAACCATACATGTACTTCACATTGCGTTCAAAGTGCTAATGCTATAAATAATCTATAAGACTATGGATAATTATGTTTTATGCAAGTATAAACATGGATGCAGGTCACTAGTGAGCCTATTGTCACGGTTCGAATGAACGTGACACAAAAATTATACCTGGATGGCGAAAAGTC
>JAYMTG010000490.1:0-12044 GCA_036897565.1 Pelargonium exstipulatum
AAACCGAGCCCTATCAGGACATTCCGTTAAAATCACTGATGGAACCGTTTAATTTTCATTAAAAATAATTTCATTTCGTTAGTATTTTGACAGAATGTCCTGACGGAACTCAATTTTCGAAAACGTTTGGAGTTTAACGGCTCTTTTGCTTATCTTTTTATACTGAAATGACGCGTTTAATAATTCAAGTACTAAAGTGGCACGAACTGAATAGTTCATATACTATTTTGGACATTTTTCCTATAAAAAATATGACTTCATATATGTTGATTTAGGCATTGTCCAAGGTTGGCCTCGTCCTTGTAGTGTGAAAGCCAAACAAATGGGTATGTGGTGACCAAAACACATCCCCATTTGCTGGTTTTTGCCTAAGATAAAAAAATCATAAATGGATACAATATTTGATATGCCTAAACCAACAAAATGTGCTCTCATTGCATGTATTGATTAAAACTGATTTGACACACATCTAAAAACACCCAACCCAACCCCATCACATTATTATTTCATTACCATTTCAATGATTATAATAAGAGACAAACAAATACACGTTAACACAAGACTGCAATTTAGGTTCCGAAATCTTTCAAGGGGGCAAATAAAATCCCAAACAAAGATTGCCACATTTATTAGCGATACTGAAAATGAGCCCCGCTTTTTGGTCCCGTCGCAATGCTACGTTCAGCACTCAATGCTAAACTTTATTATTCACCTTCTCTCTCCTTCAATATTCATTGCAGTAGGTGTTGTTGTGCTAAGCATCGGACAAATTAATACTAAGTAGATACTAAGCACTCAATAACGAGTCGGTTAAGCATCAATTTATGGTATGAACACTATTAACCAAAGAGAGACACACCCATATATAAGTGTCCATCAAGTGACATTCTGTCAGGAGTGGACCTTGGCAATAATGCCATGGCCTGGGCCTGGGCCATAGCTACACCTGTCCAATTAAATTCATCCAATCACTATCTAGATTCAATATCATTTTGCCATTTTTAGTTGGAGTGGAGTTGGGCACCACAAACAATCAGCCAAGATAAGATACCCAGAAGCTTCTGGTAGGTGACACCCCCTCCACAAGTTAATAATACCATGCACTGTTGGTTGATAAGGATGATGACACAAATAAATGAGTTTCACCAACACACTGTTTACTGTTTACAAAGAAAATAAAAACCATACTTTCATAGATACAACACATATAACACAAGCTACTGCTCAATAAGCTTATTCTCGTGTGTTTAATCCGCATATTCTGCGAGGAAGATCAGATCAATCACGATTATACCCAGAGAGTTTTGTCGGAATCTACATTTTTGAGTGACCGACTCGAACTTGAACCCTATGCCATGAAGTGTTCAGTATCCCTCTTAAGTTCCAAATGTCTCCTACATTTTCAGGTTGGACATTTGCTGCTGAGTCAACCTGCATATTTGTGAAAGGGATACACATAATTAATGTACCTTAAGTGGAAAATGACATCAATAACCTACTTGATAAGAATGGTGAATACAGTGGACTACAATAATTTATGAGTCAAGCAACAGAACTTCATTCATTTGAGGTCGGTTTTTAGTACATGACCGAACTCAGGTAAAGATCCGCTGGACAGTTGAGATTTGTCAACACAAGAGAAGCATCACATAACGTATGAGTTAGTTATATAGCCAGACTACTGGCATACATGTGTAAATTAGGACCAACATATGCCACCGATAATTTCGTAAGACAAATCGTTAGCAATTCATAAGCTCATTCTGTCTAAAAGAAATAGTTATAAGTCAGATGGCGGAAAAGACAAGGACAACAAAATCATGTCACATGATGATTTAGGGTTGAGATTCTCAAACTCAAGAACTAGCTAACATATTTCATTCCTAAGGAATTAAACGCGGATCAGTACAATTGAAGCAATTATATTCCTACCCAACACATCACAGACCTTATAAATATACAAGTTCATGCAATATTAGCTACTTTGCATGTAATGCATCCGATATAAAAATGATACCCAGAATCAAATACCAACTGGAGAACTTGAGATTCCAAGTGAAAATGATTATAATAGGTAATTTTTGCATCAAATGAATAGTAAACATACTGCTTTTGCAACTATCTCCGTGCTGTGCGGGATATTTGCTGTAACCTCAAAAAGCACCCATGCCCATTTGTCACTGTTTACATCATCAGATATGTATGGAACGCCAGTCTTTTGATATCTAGACGCCTCAACCCAAGTTTTGCCACCATCAATCGATACATCGACCCTCTCGATTCCACGGCCACCTCCTGCTACTGCATATCCACTAACTGTTACCTGTACAATACACGATAAGAGACGATCTCAGAGAAGAAAGTGCAATGTACCGAGTGATCAGAGTTATAAACTTGATGTCATAGTTATTCATTATGCTGAAGTATCACCCCAGTTTAATTGCACCGCAATGGACAAAATAACCTGAAATATACCCAAACCAGAAAAAGGAACAAGTTTGATTGGTAACAATTTTTCAAACAGGGCAAACTGTTTAGACTGTGCGATAAGACAAGTTCAGTGAGTATGCTGAAGGGACTAAGTCTACCTATTCAGGTAACAGAAAGCAGTACACAGTGTGCCTGCTCGCACGGTGGCTACAAGAAAATTTAAAGAAAAAAAAAAGCTTCATTTGCTGCTACATAACTTATAAAATACAAATTTCAATAGAGGAGGAAGGAAAAGGCTTTACAAACCTTTCCAGGCATAATTGAACTCACATCCTCTAGAGAACATATCACACACTGTCAAAGACAATTCAGGAAATATTAGTCAAGTAATGGTTGCATCAAAAGATACTAGGGAACACAATGTCTTTGAATGGATTTCCTTCATTGCTGAGAACTGGTTGTGTATCACGGTTATTACAAATACACTAGAAAAAAGCATATGCCACAGCTCAATATGTTATTTCAGCACTAAGAGGATACTCCTGTTAAAAGCAGACATTAACATGATTAGAATCAACAGGTCTGCCAAAACGAAAAATTGATACCTGAACTGGGAAATCCATTTGTGGTTTCCTAGTAGACCAATTAATGTTATCCCAATTCACAGAAGGAGGAAACATTTTGTAGTCCTTTTGCATAAAGAAACCCTGTAACATACCGACATTAACACACGAATTGTATGATCGAATGGAGTCGAAAATATAAATCTGATATTCATAATAATGTCAGCTACTTCCCAACCTGGCACTCTTCTGCAATTATGTTTATGGAATCCAACCATTTAACAGAACGGGCACCTATAACACCCGGGACAACAATGCGCAGCGGATAACCATGATCTCTGTTAATAGTCTTTAGCATGGTAGCAAGACCATAATTAAACTCATGTTAAGAAGAAAAAAATAACTTTTTATCCTTAAGAATTACAACACAAAAGACAAAATGTGGCTGAAAGAAATGTGAATCAATGTAAAATATGTCAATAAACAAGGAATATGATTTGGTAAGCCAGCTGAGAAGACAAATGCAACAGACACACTGAACAAAACAAGGAAACGATAATAGCATTTACTTCCATGAAAACAAAGTACACTAACCTCCCCACTCATCTCATAAGCAAGTAAAACATCAGCTTCAGGATTCGTGGCCTGATTCAGTGGAATAGATGCCTTGTAAGGACCTCCATTCTCCTCCTAAAAAATCATTTTAAAATTAAGACAAGTTCATCACAAGATTGAGAATCGTGTCCAGAACATGAAGGGAACTACCTTACACCTGTCAACACTAACAAACTCAACATGTTTTCCACCTGACTTGGTGGCACCCGTCAACTTAGGTATTCCAACAAGTTCGAGGACATCAGCCAGTTTGGCACCACCCCAAACAGCTGAAATAAAAGTGCTAAAAAAGTTATGAGCTGAAAATATGAAACTCTGGCTGTAATCTTCACAGCACTAATAGACATGATATATAATTACACATTTTGAGGAAATATGATGTCCCATGTCCATTTGGGCACAAAGAAGCATTAATCCTTGCATTTATAGTATGATAATCATGACCCTTCCTCAGAAACAAAAGTGCAGCAATGAAATTTTACATTTTGGTAAAGAAATGTCATAACTCATAAAAGCACAATAAGTAGAGCTAAAGTCGTATACTATAAATTAATCTATAATCAATCGGTAGAGTGTCCTGAGTTGAAATATAGGGAGTTAAAGAAAAATCATAAGCTTTCAAAATCTATTAGCAGGTAGAAACGGTCCATCTTTGATACATTTAAAAAATGCACGAGGTCTCCAACATCTACACAACTGTTCTTCACAAGAAATTCAAGTCAACATCATGTACTAACATAGTAACATGCATATGCAAGAATGTATACACTGTAGACAACATAGATGGTGAAGGAATAATAGGTAAAACAAACCATTCCCTATAGCAGAAACATCCCAGCCAACTCCTTTCACTGTTTTGGTTTTGCTCATTGCTGTTCTCCTGTTACCCGCACACTGCATTCAACAAAACCAAAACATATTATGATGTCATCCCGCAAGGCCAAGGAAACCACAGATGAAGCTGTTACAAGCCACAACTTAAAGCAAGTGAAGTGAACCACCAAATGGATATAAAGCAAATAGAAAGAAAGAACTTACCTGTAAAGTGGCTGCAACATTATATTTTGGAAGCGACCTGTTGTTGGATCACAATGAACATCTCCCCTTGAAATCAACTTAGTCAAGCAAATAATCAAAGCAAAAAAATCAACTTTTTTAGTCTCACAGAAATGGGGTTCTAGTTCTACACACCTGATATCTTTCATAAACAGCTTGGTGGGATTGTCAATCAAACCCGTAAATGAAACACAATATCTGTTTCAGTAAACAGGTTCTAGAATCGGTAACTTTTTACTTCAAAATCCTGTATTGTATAGTCTATTTACATAAAAAATGGTAATTATGAACATTATTAACAACCTGTCAATGTCATCAACAATTGGAATAGGGCCATGGTTCCTCTTGTAGAACAAGTCCACTGGAGTCACATAAGAGGAAATCAAAGCCGAACGAGGTGGCTCTGCATTGAATGGTTGCTGAAGCAGCAGGAACAACAGTGAAAACACCAATACCCATTAAATTACAGAGAAACCCAGAATCGCAAATTCACAATAAACTAAAGCAAGAACAAAACTGAGTCCAAATCGATGAGTTTCAAGATCATATCAAGGGAAATAAACAGACAAGAGCAGAAGAAATATGAAAAAAATTCGGTTAACCTTGGAGTTGATTTGGAGACATGGATGTCGAGGCGGTTCTTTAGAGTAATCGGATGGTGCTACGAGTCCTGGCATTTTCTGTGCTCTGCAATAGATCAGATTGAAGAATAATGCTATTGGGTACAAACATATACAGCACCGAACCGTGGGGAGGTGGGAGCTGAAAGTGAAAGCCGAAACGGCTGTGACCAAGTCTCGCTCACAGCTCCATCATGCGACGTCGTCTGTATCTGTCTGGGTCATAATGGTGAGTGGGTTTTGTCCTTTTTCTCCCAATTGGGTCTCTAGTTTTGCCTAAACCTCGTATCAAATTGGATTGTCCATTCCTTAAAAGTTCGTATATTTCAAAGCCAACTAATAAAAGAGCGGCCTTTTCCGGCGGAACATGCTTGCGTGTAGTTCATGAGACTCAAATACAATCTCAGTTTCATAATTTAGTGAAAAAAGATACAGACACCTATATATTTCCTCCTACTTCTTTTCTTGGGATCATCATGCGCAGGTAAAAACGAAGCACCCATGTTTCAAGTTTCAATCTTTATTAGGATTTTTTTTTTGTTTCCTCTGCTAAACATGATTTTTTATCGAGAACATGAATGACACAATTGCTCCACAAGACAATGGTATGTAAATTTCTGTCCCTTCCAATGAACTGACTTTATAAATTTGCAATGATGTATTTTCTTGTTTGTGACAAACAGATAATCTGATCCTGAATGGTGGATTTGAATTTAGCCCATTTTTTTGTGAGCAACTCTAGTGGTGGAGTTCTGCTTAATGAAGCTCCAACTACTGTTCAATCTGCATTACCAGAATGGTCCGTTATGGGAACTGTCAAATACATAGGCTCGGATCATTACTTTGTTTCGGGAGGCAATGGCACGATTGAGCTTGTCTCTGGAGAATCGAGTGGAGTACAACTCAAAGAAGGTTCTTCTGCTAATGATTCATGTGTTGGAGAGTTTGTGGTAGGGGCTCAAGTTGGAGCTGTAGGATCAGACTATGCAATCAAGAATGTGACATTGTTGAGCAACGGGACAGGGTCAAGCCGGAGGTTTTCTCGAAAATTCCAAACACATTTGACTATAATTTGTACAAATATATGCATGAACTATAGCAAAAGCCAGACCAAAGATGGTGTTTTGTTTGGTCCTGTTCTGGATGATCTGGTGTTACGTGCGACTTCCCGCGGGCGCAAACTGGAAATGCAGTGGAAGATGTTGCTGGTTTTCTTGTTTTCGGGATTAGCACTTCTTTGAATTGAGTGATAGTATCAGATATGTGAAGTAGCTTCTAGTCATTAGTTTTGCTATTTTTGTTGCTTAATTTGGAATGAATAAATTTAAGCATGCTCAGTTGATTCTTATACAAGTTACCCAATTTTGATCTGTAACATAAAAAATGAGATTCATATGCTCTGTTCGTACTTGTTTCATACAATAACTCCTATGGATTAGGCCCTCGGAGTTCAACAAGGCATTTAGAATGATAAAAAATCTTTCAAACATTAGGGTCTAATTGGAGTTATTTTGACTCCCAATTTAATCAAGGTAACCTTTTGTTCCCATGTCAAAGGCGTTGAAGCTCGGATGCCCGGAGCCAAACGTGCTGGAACGGACGGAGATTCACTATCCGTAGTAGGCATTGACGGTGCTGGAGCGGGAGGTGGAGAGGTTTCAGTTTTGACGCCATGTGTTGGAGAACCCGGATTTCGAATAGCTGGAACGTAACCGGATTGAAGCTTGAAGGACATTGCTGGATGAACTAATGCTCTGTTGGTAATAAAATTGAGAAGCAACATAAAGAAATGGAAAGCAAATGATGATGGGAAATGGGAAATAGATGCCATGTTATTGCTTGCGGACACAGCTATATGCGGAGAATGGACAAATGGGCAAGCGTATATATATATATGTGGAGGATTCTTGCATGTTTACAGGCAAAATTTATTAATAATTTTAACCATCCGAGAAAATTTCCAGGCCATGAAAAATGCATGTAAAGATGGAGAGTAAGGTTTTTGCGGAACATGGAAGAACTGTGAGTACAAAACTGTGTCGCACAGAGCGGAGGCAACATCTCCGCTAAAATCTCGATCTTTTTGGTTGCGCTACAAACTTCAAGCAAAGCCCAAAGAACACCTGGCGCTACATTTTCTACTTCTCGAGACTTTAGCTTGCTAGGTTAATGTATATAGTGAAATCTAATTTCTGCAAATGCGTACTTGCTAACCCAAACAAATTAACAAGTCAACAAAACACAAGGTGTTGCCATTTTCTCTGGCTCAATATAACACATGAAAACTGTCGGGAACGCAGTTTACATTACATGCGCAAAACAGAACCACAAGGCCTCCACCTACAGGGGTGTTGCCATTACACATACACTTCAATCTCTATTACATCTTACAAGTCCCATCTATAAGGTTATGGTACTGTAAAATATCATGCAATAACTCACAAAGTAACTTAACAAGACACAAATGTATTTATTAGGCAGGCTTCAGCAGGTTTGCCATCTTCCCGACACTTCTCAAGAAGACTCACCCGATCAGACTTTATGTCCCCAGCTTGCGCTTTATGGAATATCAGTCTAAGTACCCGTCTGCCATGCTCCACACCTACTAGATTCCCATAGTCTACAAAGATCGGTTTATGCAGCAGAGCCTGCTTGTTCACATAGGTCTAATAAGTCCAGGGTCTGCAAAACAACCAACCAAATTTTAGGTCTCTCAGTTACTACACACAACTGGCCATGGTATACACTTCAAAATGAAGGGAAATGTAAACGAAAATGCAAACCGAAAACAACTACACGGCTCAGTCATACCTCTGGAACTGAGAGCTCAAGACGAAACTTGGGACCATCGTAGTGGTGCAGAACTGGCCTAAAAGCATCTTCTTCCAATGCCTTGCAGAGCTTCCTAACCCGAATTCTCACCTAAGCATCAAGGAAAAAATAAAGGACATACATGCCACATAAATGGAATGTCATAAATCTTATATAAACAAACTAGCCCAAATTTATTCATAACTCTATATTATACCTGAGCAGGGAACCTTGACTCGCCTTTACATTTTTTATCTTCCCAAGCAGTTGGATCAATGTTAGAACCCCCAAAAGTTGATGCCTGTGGAAAACCAATTAAATAAGCACAAAAACATAAGCCAATAAACTAACCAGAACAATAATACATTGCAGTAACATTCGGACCCTTATTACTGCATGTCTAGATATATTATATCCACAAATAAATACTATACAAGGTCAATCAACTCGAATTCATTTAGAAGAGGAAGAAACACAGAAATCTTTCTCGATATGTCAGCCAACTTTGCTATTCTTTCAATATCAAAACGAGTATCCACTTCTCTAGAAAAATGTTAACTGTCCACTTTCCCTTTTGGTAAGTAAGTTGTGCATGGATTACCAAACAATAACCTTAAGATAGATTAATTAGAAGTCCTTAACAGCAAGAGCACACGTGGGTATATGAAAAAAATGTACAACCCTAACTAACTTAACCTAATTTTTCTCAAAAATAGGAAAATAGACATCGATTTCAGAATGGAGTATTATGTTAATTCTTTCAGCAAAATAATATTAAAAAAAAAAAAGCATCCTACTTTAACTACAATACAGTTTCATTAAGGCTGCACTTATAAGCACAACAGACTGGTTCATAAAAATGGCTTATTACCTTGAGCATAGTAGATATTTCAAAATATAAATGAATAGTTAGCTCGTATACCTCAAAAATTCCATGCAACTGGTGAGTTGTATAGTTATAAAGAAACAGAGGTAAGCCTGGAGTTATTGCCCGTACAGAATCCCGATACCTTGGCGGCAATCCTACAAAATGGAATTGAAGATGAAAAATAAAATAAAAAAATTGTCAACATAGTAAATTTGGGAAACAGTGTACAGAATATATTTCTAATTGAAGTGTTAAGAGAGTTTCGATAAAGGTGTGTATCATATTTTCAATTACTAATTGTTGCATAAAAATATTATTTGGGTCCTCATCAAGTTATCTAACCATTTAACTACTGGTTACTAATTAGGAAGCTTTTACCCTGTACAGGTGTAAACATCCATATCAATTTATTATTGATTAGATTCACCAATTATTTTATAATACACCTTCTAAACTTAGATTGGAAACCTTCTACTGTTCTACCTAGGTATCCCATTGTATCCAAGAAAGCATAAAAGAGAAAATCACACTTACCAAATAGCTGGCGCTTTAGATCTTCCTGCATCGTATCATTGTTGCACACAAAGATGTATCCTCCAAGCACCTCATTTCGTGGGAGAGTCTCTGTTGCTGGCAAAGTCTTGAACCTTTTGTCAACAGCATTGTTGGCATTAGCATTGTCATTATTGTTATTGTTGTTTGCCTCTTTGTTGCTGTTATTGTTGCTGCCATACTTGGTACCGGGCATATTCCCTATAGTGGCTGTATTGCTCTTTGGGTACACTGCATTCATATTGTAAATACCATTCCTGAATGCATTCTTGCTCCCATTTTCAGTTATCTTGGAATCCAAGTTCAGCATGTTAAAGTTAAGGCTTTCAAATTTGTTATCTTCCTGGTACCCAAATTTGTCCCTTGGCCTAATTTCAGTTGGGCCCTTGGAGAGATCAAGGTTATTCATGCGCTCGCCCTTCACCCTTGTCTGATCAGCCAATCTAGACGCTGCCATGAACCATTTCTGATCCTCTCCAACTTTAGATTGCCCTCGAAGCTCATCGCCCAATTGCCAAAAGCTGTTCAAGTTTTCCATCTTTCAAACCCTGAAGTGAAAAGAGACAGAGCAAACCCTTGTTAACATGTCCAAAGAAATAAATAGATAAAAAAAATGAGGCAGAAAAAAACATATACAATGAAGTATAGTGTCAGTTTAAACTAAATTTAAGCAAAAAGAGAAAGGATGACAGATAATGTATCACAAATTTAAGAGAAAGGGGGACTTGAATGTTGAAGCATAGATAAGATACTTTTTATCAACCAATTAACCGGAAAAAATAATAGTTGAAATAAATCATGCCCTTGAAAGCAAAGGAGTTGAATACCCGTGTTTAGAAACATGTTCATAAAAACATTTAAAGCAGAAGTTCTCATAGACTTGCCATCTTTGATTGCTTTCGCCATACAAACAATGTAATATAACAAAGAACATATAAAAAACCATGGTGTGACCCCAATGGAGTAGGTGGAACCAAACCAAAGAGGGACTGAGCCACATCTCCAACCCTTGGTTTGATTTTCCTCTAACATTTTCAAGACGACCATCGCAACAATTTCTCAGCGCGTATAAATCAAACCAAATAGCAAAATTCACAGTCTCTTGAAAGATCCAATAATTCCATTAGAAGCTAAGCAAATGACAACTCAAAATCAGAGAAAAAAATCACAATCAATATTACATACTTAAATCCATTTCCTCAATCTCTCAGCCAAAAAAGAGCACAAAATACAGAGCTAAACAGGTAGATACATGGCATTTCTCGAATTCCTACGATAGTAGACACTGAAATAATCAACATTTCACCCAATTAAACCGATAAACACAGTATGTAACACAGCTTACTCAAAATCTCAGCTCCATCAGAAATCAAAACAACAATTTAAAATATAAAAAAAAAAATCAATTGAGTGAGCTGAGAAATAAACGTAAATTGAAGTAAAATAACAGAAAATAGTAGAAGAAAACAGAAAAATAACTGGATAGGAAGAGGAGTAAGGGTCGATCTAAGTGGATTTGCAGAGAGAGATTCGAGTGGAACCCTAGATTTGGGGATCGAAGAGAGAGCGAGAGAGAAGCGAACGCACCTTTTATCTGCTGCACTTCTGGCTATGTGAGAGACCCCTATGACACGACAGAGAGGAACTCACCAGGGTGGATTTTTTTGTACTTATAGCAGCTTCTTGTGCCCAAAATGCCCTTCTCTTGTTCCACTAATTTCGCTGCTGCCACCCTGTGTTTTTTGAAAATTTCCTCGTCTTTTGTTTGGTTGTGTTGTCAGAGTTTGGCTGAAATTTATGAATGGAGTGGATGCTCACGCGCGCATGAGATTGCGTGAATTTTAATTACATTGTTTAGCCAAAATTCATGTGATGTTCTTCTCAAGTTTTATGGAGCAATTAATGCAAGTTTGCTGTCCTTTGACTTGTCAAATTGAGTTCCAGATAAGTTTTGGAGTCGGATTAGGGTTAAATGTATATAACTTGAACCCGTTTAAAAAATTAATAGAAGTAATAATAGTCCGGTACATTTTTTTGGCCACGGTCTCGCAAGTCGCAACATATGTCAACCTTCAAGAAGTCCCCCTTCTTTTGTGTTTACTCTTGTGTTGTGGTCTCACAATGGAAGTCAGTTTCCAAGATGCTTGAGGATCTTCGTAATCACTCGTGTGTCACGACCTCGCATTTGAAGTCAAAATCTAATTTACCATCCGTGAGCTTTGTGATTTGGCCTCGTTACGACATGCACCAAGTTGTAGTCTTGTTACAAAAACCATGATTTGGTGACCATCATGACTCGTTAATGGATAACTCAACTCCGAAAATTTTGAATCTGTAAAACTATACACACAAAAAAACTATATTAAGAAGGAATTTATAGATGGAAAATAAAAACTTTGGAGATCTCGACTCCAAAATCATACTTGGAGTATTTGTAAAGACTTACTTTCATGTTTGAGGTGATATCTTAAAAACACATGCTCCCTCCGTCCCAAAATGAGTGTTTTGTTTCCATTTTTTGCAAAAATT
>JAYMTG010000491.1:0-12038 GCA_036897565.1 Pelargonium exstipulatum
TTTGTACAGAGTGTATGCATTTCGTATAGCAAGGTCATGTCCGATTTTAGGCTTAATGCACGTCATGGTCTCGAGTGACCATGGTGAGCATGACCGATGATGACCTCTCGAAAGTGAGGGTAGTCACAAATATGTATAATCAAATGCAATGAAACTATTGAGTTTATTTCTTTTCCTTACAAAACACTTCCAATTGCTTACTTTTGATCATTACAAGTTATGAGGAATTATATTGATTTGAGATGATATTACCAAATAGACAAGTTGGAGTAGAATGATTGAGGGAAGGGACATTTAAAGTTGACTGGTTAAGGGTATTTTGGGTATATGAAAAATGAGTGGTATTGTGATTGAGTGGTTGAACAGAAAGTGTAGACGAAAGCAAAGGCCTTTCCCATGCCTAGAAAGCAACCAAAGAAACGAAAATCATGTTCCAATATGATGGAGATGTTGTGAAATGACTCTATTAGCCCCCCCTACAACCCCAATTTTCAAACCTTAAAACTTTAATATTAGGGGAAGATGAGGAATAAAAAGAGTTTTCACATCTAAATGGTTATGGAATCACGAAATGAATGTGGAGTGGTCTGTGACGTGTAAGATGATTGATTGGTGGCTGCTACTCTGCTCTGGCATGTTGACTTTTGACTTGTTCCAGGTAGATGAGTCAACTTAGCTGGATGACTTTGACTTAGTCAATGCCCTTAAATACGGTCTATGGAGTAACCTTATATGCCATTTGCATAGAAGAGGCGAGGATGGAACATAAAAATAATAAAGTGCAGCAAATCTACTGTTTTTTTTTATCCAATGGTAGTGGGGTTGACAACACAGACTGCGTGAGTGGAAAGAGCGTTTACGCTCGATTCTTGCTCAACACACTCATGAGAGAGAGATGATGATTTTGATTGTGAACAAACCTCAAATGAAAATCAGTCGGAATGTGATAAAACGGCTTAAAGGTGTCATCTGCAAGTGTGCGGACTAGTTCAAAAACTCAATGGTATAAAAAAAAAAATACTATTTTTGTTCTTTGCTCAAACATTAATTTGTTTTCACCTAATTGCTAATTAAGAGCTGCATAATTGTTCACTTTAATATATTTTCGTAGAAATTAATAATTTGTTTCCCTCGATACCTCCAATGATTTAGAAAACATAGGGTATAATATTTTATCATCCAAACAGCTCGCTAGCTAGCTACCAATAATAATAAAGTAATAAGACTTAATTAGTTGGGTTTAAGCTATATGATAGAGAGGAAATATATGCATACGCACCTGGACATATTTGAAGATAAGGTCGTTGTTTGCAAAAGCATAAGAAATCAGACGAAGTGGAATCATTGGAACCACATATGCCTCGAGTTTCTACAACCTGGACACAAACTATTAACACCATACTCCACAATAAATCCTCGTTTCAAAGGATTGGGCTTCGTTGAATCCCTCACAATAGGGACTTGAACAATACTTGCATCATCGCACACCGCCTCTTCTGGAAGCACTCCTTCAGTTGTGTAGAAAACAGTTTCAACATCACCGTTATCGTCTTTGCATTCGGGAGGTTGTATCCAGTTGGGCGTTGATTCATTGCAACCATACAACAAAGTAAGGTTCCCTAAACTTGTGTAATTGAAGGGAGTGCCGATCAGACTTGTATTTACTCTTTGTTCAACGTCAACACAAGCACCCTTCTCCCAAAGATCGTTGCGTACCAGATTCATGCTGTAAGCAGCTTGATCGATCTTCAAAACTCGATAGGTGACGCCATTAATTTGAATGGTAGAGTATGCATCATTATGGCACTCCAGCTTGAAGGATTGAACACCATAGTATTGAGGCCGATAATTTCCCCAGAATGGATACCAAACATCACCTAACATAGGCTCACAATAATAGGGAGGACTGCACTCGGAGAATTGTTTATCATCCTCAGATTGAACTGTTCCCATTAGAACAACAGCCATGACCATCAACCACTTGCAATAACCCAGATGAATATGAAAATACATTGTTTTATGTGTGTATGTTTTGAAGAGAGGGAGGGTCAAGTTCTCAAGATGGATACATATTAGATTAAAGAGGAGGCGACCCACTGTCTTTGTCAGGGATTAGAATTTTCAAACAAAATAATTTCCACAAAGTAGGAGTGCAAAGGACGTTTTCCACAAGTCTTTCTAACAATTTAAACAGAGGATTCCACGAAATTATGGAGAAACTGAAAAGAAAAATGCTGCTATTCTACTATCTGCTTCCAAATGAAGTAATTAACATGTCATTTTCTGGATTGCGTACTATATAACACAAGTCCCTACCAACTTACATGTTCTGACTGATGAACAATGATCTTTGGCCTGCAATTGGGATGACTTTGAAAATTCTCAAATAATGTGAGGCTTCTCATAAATCAACCAACTGGATTTATAAATTCTAATTCTGGGCAATTTTGTTCTTAAAGACAGACGAGAAAACGCTATTGAATGTTTCAAATGATAATACAAAGTATACATAGAATTTATAACATGTACACCAATGGATTTGGACCAATATTAAGGCTGATTTAGAAGCCATAACAACGGAGGTCTCTCCTGTATTTCTGGATATGTCACTACTCCCTGAAAACAACACAAAGGATGTTATACAAATTACAAGCAAAGAGATCATGGAGCACGACTAGATAAGATTGCAACATACCAAACAAAAATTTCAATTGCAACGAGGCAGACGCTGCAACTCTGTGGCAACTAACGAAGCAGTATCAGCCAAATATGCTACACTCGAACTTTGAAGCTCGGTAACAAAAGCTTCGATCCTTGAAATGTCTGGCTTGGATATGGACAGTATCATTGCGTGTGACAAATATTGTCGGCAAGAATAACCAATTGCGTGTAGCATCCGGTGCACTAGCAAGTGAAAGGCATTCCTGCTCCCGAACTCTAGGAGAGTACTGACTTTTGGAAGATTAGTCAGAAAACCCATTGTGGCTTCCCTTGGAGCGGCTTTGAGCAGTAACACTACACACTCAGAAGCTATATCTGCAACGTTTTCTTCATTGGACCCGCTCAGCTCAAGCAACACACCGACATTGCTGCCCAAGTCTGTTATATCTCTAATGATTTGCTGCTGATCTATAGCACCTCCTGCCTCGGAAGAACCATCGTTCAAGAGAGACAATTCTTTTTTGTAAATGAACCCTTTCTTATTTCCTACAGAACGCAAAAGAAAGGCCCTGCACAGGCCTAGAGTTGGTTCAAGAAAATCTTCCATATCCTTTGCGTATACAAACTCCAGAAGGTTACCAATCCTTCGAACTACTTTCAACTGAGAGAGCAACTTGGATTCCATTTCAGGAGCGGATGCCAGAGCCAGACACAACTTCACATTGTTTACATTTGCACTTGAGAGGTCTCCCAGCAAAAATTCAAAGCACTGTGACACTATTTTAATATGTAGAATGTCGGGAATCTTTATGTAATCAAACTCGATTAGCATCACAAGAAGCTTCTGCGCATACATTGGAATAGGATCTTCATCCTCAATCAAGGCAGGATAGAGAGGAAGGAAATGAGCATTGGATATGGACTTAAGATCTCTTGACCTATTCTCATCCTCAAATTGTTCATTCAAGAAAACGATCATTATATCAAACAGAATTTTCAGACACAAAAATCTGGCATCACCATCCTTGTTCCCCTTGTACAAAACAACCAAACTCGGGAGTATCTGGTGAAAGAAAATGCCAGAGCTTCCAACAATTGCAGAAGGCTCCTCCGTGATAGACTCAAGAACTCGAAGAAGAGTTATCTGGAAGTCATCCCTCCCCTGAAAATTAGAAAACGCGTATGTCAGACAATCGTTGTTAATTTCACCAATTACATTATCATTTTTCAACTTCTCTTTATAAATTATAATCATACAGTGGTACTGAAAACCCTATATGTACGCTATAGTGACCATCAATTTACCATTTAGACAATAACTTTGGTTGTTTACCATCCAAACTCGTACAGATTTGGTGTCTAATTGAATGTAAGGTAGTAAGGTTGTCAACGTCTAGCAGCTTGAGCTCAATAAATGCTCAGGATTCAAGCTCACTATAATCAAACCCGGGCACAATTCAGGCTTAAAGAAAAGAAAGCTGCATTCTTTTCTCACTTATAAATTATATGTGATTGAACTATACAGGATGACATAGCTACAGTAACAGCCACATACCTGGAATGGTGTCTCTGCAAGTTTGATCAAATTGGCCAACTGCTGCAGCACCTGATGACTCACCACCCTGTGTTTAAAAGATGTGCTTCCAAGAAGATGAAGAACAACAGGGAACATATGAACATTAGTCCTTGGAGCTCTACTGTTAGCCTGCCCGTGGCGCCTGCCTCCCATCATTTGCTGAGTATCTCCAGTAATGGTCTCCAGCAATCCAGGAATTGTTGCTGCAACAACATGCAGGAATGCATCTAAACACTGCTGGACATAGCTATCCTTCTCCTTTGCCAGCCTGTCAACTGCAGAGAGTAATCTTGCATTGCAAAAGAAGTGTGGCAGCCACCTCCTACCACTTCTACAAAGAAGAGCCACAAAAACAAGAGCCTTGCCCTTCAAAACTTCACTTCCCTGCTCAATAAGAGATACAAGACTTGGGACCAGATTCTTGTCCTCCATCAAGGGCAAAAGGTTCCGACCAATATTAGTGAACATATGACTTCCAAGCATGGCTAGATTCAAAAGGTTCAAGCTAATTTGCTGCTCACGTGGACTGCCCTTGGATAGAGAAGATGCAATGTCCTTCAGAGCAAGTTTCTCTATAACAGATTGAATGCAAGGAGGACTGAAACGAACAAGACGAACGAGACATGAACCTGCTGTTAACCTCATGCTCTCCTGTTTCCCTGCTGCCCTATATATATAGCACAGATTGCTAATAACATCTTGGCTTGTGAAACGTGCAGCCCAGTGCACTCCTTGACTACAAATATTTTCAATCGTCCTTAATGCATATAGCTGAATCATGTCATCCTCTCCTTTCCTCAAAATTGATGACACCAACGAAATTATTGAATTTGAAACCTGCCCCCAGGAACAAAAGGATTTTCATGAATAGAAACATATAAATAAAGGAATGGGAAATAATGAACTCATAAAATAGGTCCAGATTACATGTTTAAGTCAAAAAATTTCCAAGACAGTATTTCTAAGGGCTTCAATCTAGAAAACAAGTTGATGATACCCTTAGATAAAATCAAGATATTTTTCGTATTTGGGGCTTCATTATGACAAATAAAAATATAACTTTCGAGCTTCAAAATATCTCTCAATCAAATTATGGCTAGGAAGCTAACCTGCCAACCAGAAGCAGATCGACTGTCCTTTGATGGAGATTCAGGTGGATTGTTATCTTTCATCTCATTTTGCGTGGATATGTAGAACAGCAATTCGCCTAAAGCAGCCATAGAAAATCTCCTCACTTTATCCTGCTTGTCTCTAAGACCGTCAGTAAGTGAACTCAAAATTCCAGAGCTTGCTAAATCGTCATCAATAAAAGTGGAATGTCGAATCAATAAGCCAACCACTGAAGCAAGTTGAACACGTAAAGCCAACGCCCTAGGTAGCCGGAGCATTTTAACTAGCACGAGCATTATGGGCCCATTTGTCAAAATATTAGCTGCATCAGCATTAGTGCTTAACATCTCAAGGTACCTAACCACATTCTGCTTATCACCAACACTAGAGTTACCATTAAGAATAGAAACAATCCTACTGTTTATAGTATCTAACTGCTCCTTGGACATCTTTACATAATCAGATGGTACCAGGGCCTGAAATGGGAGTGAAGGCATCACCTCTGACACTTTATCTGCTTTTCTGCTGGGCATTACAGGTCTGACAGAGAGATCAGATGCATGCCAAAGAGCTTGTGACAAATCAGAGTCAAGGGCAGACCCTGTAACCTCTTTGATCCTATGAACTTTCGGTTGGGGAGTGATACTGGGTGAAGTAGGCACTTCAATATTCTCTGAAGATGATTCCTGATTACTTGATCTTGATTCATCTGAGGCCTCCATGATAACATCTTGAATATCTGATTTATCCACCTCTTCTACCTTTTCCTGGTGCTGAACTTGACCTTCCAGTTTGTCTTCAGGAGCAGAAGTTGGGTTATCAGACCCATCACGTTCATCCTGGACATCATCTTCAGTACTCTCATTAAAATCAAGTTCCATATCCGTATTCTCAATCTTGACTTCAGAATCATTCTCAGAGCTGTTAGGCATCGGCCTCCTATAGTTTTCCTTCTCATTCTCCTTCTGTAAATTTGATTTTGCTATTCTTGAGAGCCTCAGGAGATTCACACCCCTTGTAGCACTGGAAGGATATTTCTTCTCTTCGATTATTCTGTTAGAAGCCTTTGTTTGCGCCTTACGACCACTTGGTGTGACCTTCACTGGTGTCTCATAACCTCTTGCTACTGTGTTAGAATGCTCATCAGGTCTTACAACCCCTTTAGCATCTCTTTCGCGACATTTAGGAGGTGTCTTGTTTTGCATCAATTTTTCACCATTACGCTCTGAAAGACATGATCTAGGTCTAGCAGAAAGTTCTATCATATTAGCAAAAGCAGGCTGAGGAGGAAGAGGTACTGGAGATATTTTGGTTTTCCAAAAGGCATGTATACAAACCTCAGACCACTGGATTCTTTCATCTGGGTCTTTAATCAAGAGAGAATTGATTAAATTCACAAAAGGACGGCTTGGAGTACCAGGGAGAGGCGGTGTGGGATCTGAGAGGATGGATTTCACAAGCTGAGTGAATTCTCTTGCCACAAAAGGAGGCCTCCCAGCATAACATTCATATAGTACACAACCAAGGGCCCAGAAATCAGATGCATAAGAATGAACACCACCATCTTCAAAAAGCTCAGGAGCCATATAATAGGGAGTTCCGCGTTTTGCTCGCTGCAACACAACAAACACATTATATAAAGCTAAATCAATTATAATGAGTAGTCTTATAGGCAGTGGAAGATTAGTATCCTGCCCTCTTCTTAGACCTATCATAGTTCAGCAAGCTAATTCAGGAGTACTACTAACATTCCCATTTTAGCTAGGAATAAAATATGCAATTTAAATTTTTAAAATGTCATAATAGTTGGATAAAATAACATACCGATGAAGAAGACACTTCAGTAATATCGCTTAATTTCCTTGCCAAACCAAAATCACACAGCTGCATTGAACATAGATATAAAGATAAGAATATATCCACCCATAATATGAATATTGACAATAATTGTAGTCAATAAGTACCTTTGTACGTCCATTCTCATCTAACAGAATGTTTGATGGTTTCAAATCACAGTAAACAATTCCATTTGAATGTAAGAATCTGACAACCATGAATAAAAAAAAAATCATGTGAAATAAAATATGCACTTATACGATAAAGAGAACAAGATATTCAAGGTGAATAAGCATTTCTTACTGTAAAGCTCTAACAAGGTCATAGGCAAAATCATGGATGGATTCCTCTGGTAGCTGGCTGTCCTGCAATTATCGCATGTTAGTAAACCAATTCTATATGTGCATCATACATTTGCAAACAGAGATTCAGGTTACACATTCAAAGAAATGATATTTCATGTATCATAATTTACTAGATCAACCAGGATTCCTAGTCTGTAGAGACAATAAATAGATATGAAGTAGTTTGGTGCCACAACCCACAAATAGCAAATAAGATACCCTGCTGGATTGATGAAGGGAACCCATCATATGTATGGGGGTGAAAAGTAAATACATTTTCTACTGTGTATCCAAATCAAGTCGTTCACTCGTTCTGGATTAGATGTTTGTATGAAAGATAAAGAGCATTTTTCGTAGGTAAAATTGTCCTCATTACATATGTTTTTACTGTGTTAGGATACTTCAGATAAATGTTTCATAAAGAATCATTCACCCAACCTCTTTAACCTTGAGAGCTAAGCAGAGGAAAATGGATGAAATGTACCCTTTTTATCCAGGTTTTGCCGAAGAACTTGAGGGTGGAAGAGCTTTTTCGTCATCCACCCTACCAAACATAGCTTTCTATAAGAATAAAGGTATATGTGCATGATTTGTTAAACATGACATAAGACTTAAGACTAATTTCATTCAAATGTAATGTGATAAATGAATAACAAGTTGCCATCTATCCAACAAGTCGGATAACCAAATAACTTTTCCACAAAAGAAACTTATGTGAGACTACATTTAATGGTTATGGTGCATCCTCAGTCCTCACACAAATCACAATCTGAAACATTTGTGGAAAAGGACAGTCTTCTTCAAAAATATTAAAGTTTTGGAACGGGGGCTTCATTTGCTTTTAGGAAAACAGTTTCAACTGGAAACTATTTTCGGTATAAAATATTCTCATAGGAAAATATATTGTTTTCTCACATTTGAATATCTTTGGACTATACTTCTCAGTAGAAGAAACTAACTTCCGCTTCAGAAAAAAGGTATGTAGTTTTCCAAAAAATGTGAGGAAAACTTCCCTGGGCCAGAAAACGTTTCCCATTGACTAATTGTCTATGGTGTACCAAACAGGTAAAATTAAGATAAGATGAAAAGCTATTTCCCCTTAAACAAATGAAGCCTTGATGTGTTAAAACAATCATAATGGGTTCAATTATCCCTATCCACATCCTGGTTACACAATTCAAACATCATAGCTATTTCAACTGATTATCTGTAACACATGAACTAGCCACAACAGATATGTCATGTCATAAACAGTAATTTATACAGCTCCAATGCCTAGTTATCCATATATTTAGCATATCAACAAATGTTGAGCAGAGCAATGAACCAGATTGAGTTCTTAAAAGAAACACAATATGTAAAAAAAGGGTAATAAAGGTACCTGTCGTAGTAAGGTCATGAGATCTCCTCCAACACAATATTCCAAAACTAACCACAAGTGAGCAGAAGTTTCATACCTAATAAGCAATTTGAATAACTGGGTGTGAGGAAGAGGTACAACAAAGAATCAGATAATAAAGCATCCAATGGTAACCAATTACAAGGGGGGACAAAAATGCCATTTCATAAAGATCAAACAAAAATGTAACCAGATGAGTAAATACAAATAAGAATACCATCATAAAGTATTATGTAGTCCATAGATAGTAAAGCTTACCAAGAATAAAATTTAAGAACGTTTGGATGATCTAGAGAATGAAGAATCCTTACCTGCAATTAGTGACCAAAAACAAAGGATTTTTTAGTACATAAGAAATATAAGAATATTCAACTAACCAAAGCAATCAAAGGTTATAGGCGCACTTTAGGTGATGCAACTACTCTATCATCTGAGGCCCAGAAAAGCACTTGCTCAAAGAAAAGAACGTGCATTTTTATAAAATATATACTGAGAAAATAGTGTTATCAAATAAAAAATACTAAATTCGTGACTTTGCATCTGTTTAATAAAACAACCAAAAATCTGAATGTTTTCTTTAAGTTCCTAGAATCGGCCAAAACTTAATTTTCAGTATCAGATTTTATCTCTAAGACTTCATTTCCTACACCACTCCAGGAAGGTGTTTATCATCTCGCACATCATCTTCCTTTGTATATTCTGAATGATCTTCAAAGCATTGTTACGAACATGATCCTCCCATTTGTCTTGATTATTTCTATCCAAGTATAGGCTCCTTCATTCTCCCACCTCAGCTGCACTAGCAATTGTACCTCAAGTTACATGTTAAATCATCATCAATAATCACCATTGAGTTAGAACTATTTTGCTTGCTTCTTTGGCAGATTTTCTGAGGAGACAAAGAGTCTGCTTTGGTGGAGGTGTTGATGAAGAAAGAGAGTTCCAAATCATCCCCAATGCATAGCCATTTTTGGGGTGCTAATGAAGAAAGAGAATGTGACACCTCATAATTTGGTGTTTAGCACCTACTTAGCAATTTTCACACCAATGCTTAGCACCCACTATAATAAATACTAATAGGAGAGAGAATGTGAAATAGTGGAGCTTAGCATTGGGTGCTAAGCTTAGCATCTTTTCCTTAGCATATCTTTTTAGCATCTCTTAGTCCAATGCTTAGCGCCTCTTCAAAAGTCTTACAGCTCTTCACTTCACCTCTTTCTTCCAGTAAAAAAAGGTGATCACAATAATTAAGGTAACTTTTCAAAACAATTAATTCCTCAGTAGCTCAACCACAAAATGAAAACACAAGGGTTTTTTTAATCAGGCACACAAAGCACACAACTGAATATTGTGTGCCTAGGCGCATCACCTAGAGGGTCTCCACTCTTAAGGTGCATGTTTTTAATCATATGAGGTGCGCACCTTGACAACTCTACAACCTAATCAAAATACTGATGCTACTACTGAAGCTTTTACATAATACTGATGGGAAACTGTTAATCTTATTCAAGCGCTTAAAGCAGACAGCTTATGGACATTCTAATTAATATATTGTAGTGAATATATGAAATGACTCTGCTACTATTATTCAACAGATATTTTGATCATCAGGGGACCTAACTATCTGTGAGAGACGACAAATATTCATAAAATTACATCACAACTTCCTATTGACATTCATAATGATCATCAACAGACCTAACTATCATCAACCAACAGATATTCATAATGATTACATCAACATCAGCAACAGGATGCGAGTTGACATCAGTCAACTATTCTGCCCCATCCAACCAACCCCACGCCTGAAAATTTTGCTCGAATTCTATCAAAAAGCTACCAGAATGTACATGCTGAGGATGGCATCATGTTACTACCTTTCGGTTATCAAGTTAACTTATAATTCCAAAGCATCTATCAAATTGACCGCCATGAATTTTAATTTTTTAACACACTACAATTTTTGGGGTTAGTTTGTGAAGGAAAAAAATTCTAGTTTATAGTAGTGAGTATGTCATGCAAGAAACAACAGGGACAACTAATAACAAAATAGAAACTAATAAAGTTTGGACTTAGAAACTCACTTCTTGAAGGATCTTGTTCCTATGAGACTTATCAACGCTCTTAATAGCATAGTACTCAATTGTCTTCTTCTTCCTTCCCTTGTATACAGTCTAAACATCCAAATAAAACAATCAATCAAAATTAGTAACCTTAAATCAAAATTTAACCGTCAATGATTTGAGGAACACAAGCATTACCGAGTATTTTCCGCGACCAATAGCTTCATAGACGTGGTATTGGTTCATGGTCATTGAACAGCTTCCCTATCCTTAGAGTTTCGATTTCTGGAAACGAAACTTACAGAACCAAGAGAGAGAGAGAGAGAGACGGTTCCGGCAACCGCGGCCGGAAAGGGCAGAAGTAGAGACTCCGGATCTGAAGATCGACGAAGAATCGGACCGGAAAATGAGGGAAGTGGTAAGAAATAGAGCAAAAGAAGAAATTGGAGTGTGAAAAGAAGAGGATTGGGAAATGGATATTTTGAAAAATGGCTTTCCAAGTCGAATCTGACTCTAGTTTAGTGTAGTGTAGAGCTGTGGCCTGTGGCCTGTGGGTCTCCCTGTCTCTCAGCAAAAGAAAGTAAGAGTGAGAGATAAGGGTGCGGCTGGGCGGGAATAAGGAAATTGAAATATTAATCATTAACTCAAAATAATAATATATATAATTGCCCACCAGCTCACCCCGCAAGTCACGTGACTGGCGGGTGTGGTGTTTTTACTTCTTTCTTTTCTCTTTGCACAGGACAAAAGCAAAATATGAAATGTTTGACAAATTGCATGAAACTAGTTCTATACCATGTAATGGAGAAAAATAAATTTTATTTTACCAATCTTTGTCTCATACTCCTTGGCGTTGGTAGGCACATTAGGGCATCTCCAATGCATAATTACATATGGGTGCTAAGAGGTGATAAGGAGGAGAGAGAGTGTATCACGTCATAAATTGCATGCTTAGCATTTCTTTAATATTTTTCTCTCTAATGCTTAATTTCTCCTACATGAAACTAATGATTACACAATATAATAAAATAAGTATTTACAATACACTA
>JAYMTG010000492.1:0-12035 GCA_036897565.1 Pelargonium exstipulatum
TTGGGGCAAAAATGAAAATGAAACAAGACACTCATTTTGGGACGGAGGGAGTAATAATAAAGTTCATGCGTGATCTATCTTCATTTTGAATGTCTTACGTGGTACTACACAGACCCACCGTCCGAATAGTATACCGACATTACAAAATGGCTGTATTGTTGGCAAGGTTTAACTTATGTCTCCTTGATATGCAAAACTTTGGGTAGATGTGATGCTGGGTTTGGACCCTTCTATAGTTCTGGTCGTGCCAAAGGTTGACCAACAGGCCGTTTGACCAAAATGTACACTGGTCACCCATAGTTTCCAGTTCAAAGGTTTTATCCCTCCTATATGGCACCTAAGAAAAAAAGTTTTGAGAGATCAAAATCTAATCAAGAATTAGGGTCTCAAATTAGTTCAATTTAGAAGTTATTCTACAAACCACTGTCTGTAGTCTGTATATCAATTAAACTTGGATTAAACTATCAAAATAGCAGAATGGGGATTCTTTTCTCCAATAATGGTTAGTTACTTCATAAAAGAAGCGCACAACCTTCAAATGTCCAAATATACGGTCAAATGGATTTTTGACGCCAAGCAAAATCAATCATTGCGCTTTGGCTTGAATAAGGATGAATATGTTACTTCAATATCACTTAAACAGGTGTAGATAGAACCTTAGAAAATTTGCCCCTGTTTTATTGGCAGTTTTGCTACTGCTTGAATTGAAGAGGATGAGGGTTTCCCTGACCCCTACCCACACACAGTAAAGGTTTCTTCTAATGAGATTATCTGCAACTGAAGAAGATTAATTAACAGTAGTTATCCTTATTTTCTGTGGCCACAGCCTTGCAATTGCAAAGGAAGGTGAACTTACAATTGGTACCATCGATGATATCCAGAAGCTTCACATCCGTTCTATCCCACTTGGAGAGCATGCACGCCGTATTTGCCATCAGGAGCAATCTCGGACCTTTGCCATTTGTAGTTTGAAGCATTCAAGTTCAGAAGAAACTGAGACTCACTATATTCGCTTGTTGGATGACCAAACCTTTGAGTTCATATCGACTTACCAACTTGACACATTTGAGTATGGATGTTCCATACTTAGCTGCTCCTTTTCTGATGATACTAATGTATATTACTGTGTTGGAACAGCGTATGTCTTACCAGAGGAAAATGAGCCAACAAAGGTTAGATTTCGTATATTCGTTTTCTTGTTTTGCATTTCGTATGTCAAATCTCAAACACAGTGGCTCATGTCTGTTTTCTTCACTAACAAATGTAGGGCCGAATTCTGGTTTTTATGGTTGAAGATGGGAAGTTACAACTTATTGCTGAAAAGGAAACTAAGGGAGCAGTTTACTCATTAAATGCCTTCAACGGCAAACTGCTTGCTGCTATTAACCAAAAAATACAGTTGTATAAATGGATGCTCCGGGATGATGGTACACGTGAATTGCAGTCTGAATGTGGGCACCATGGGCACATACTTGCTCTATATGTACAAACTCGTGGGGATTTCATTGTTGTTGGTGATCTGATGAAGTCAATCTCTCTGTTAATCTACAAGGTAAATAACTTTTGTACACATTTTACAAAATTATGAGTCCATCTAATTTCCATATTCTATTAGTTCAACAATGTGCTTTAGTTTCGTGTCTATTTGTATTTTTGGAGCTATTTATGGTGTTCTGGTATTTCTTGTTCTCTAGTAGGGGTTTTGGTTTATCAAAGTTAATTTTCTATCCTCTTGGCAAACTAACTGTTTATTGATGCATTATTGCTCATTTTTTCTTTAGCACGAGGAAGGTGCTATCGAGGAGAGAGCCCGTGACTACAATGCAAATTGGATGTCAGCGGTTGAGATTCTAGATGATGACACTTACCTTGGTGCCGAAAATAGCTTCAACCTGTTTACTGTTAAGAAGAATAGCGAAGGTGCGACTGATGAGGAGAGGGGCCGTCTTGAAGTAGCTGGAGAGTACCACATTGGGGAATTTGTGAATAGGTTTCGCCACGGTTCTCTTGTCATGCGCTTGCCGGATTCTGATGTGGGCCAGATTCCAACCGTCATATTTGGCACAGTTAATGGAGTGATTGGTATCGTAGCTTCCCTCCCCCAGGATCAGTTTGAGTTTTTGGAAAAGCTCCAGGCACAGCTGAGGAAGGTGATAAAGGGTGTGGGAGGGTTGAGCCACGAGCAGTGGAGATCATTCAACAATGAGAAGAAAACGGTAGAAGCCAGAAATTTCCTGGACGGAGATCTTATTGAGTCGTTCCTTGATCTCAGCCGAAGCCGGATGGATGAGGTTTCCAAGTCGTTGGGTGTGTCAGTGGAAGAGTTGTGCAAGCGAGTTGAAGAATTAACGAGGTTGCATTGACTGAACTCAACCCATTACTTTGTTTGTTTGTTTGTTTGTTTTGTTTCTTTTACCATAAATATTTGTAACATGAGGACGGACAATTCGTTTAAATGACTTACGCTGTCTCCATTGATTCGTTTTGTTCGTTTGTTTCAGTTTATGTTTCCCTTTTCCAGTTCCAGTATGAAGTGAATAGGGAAAAAAGGCTTTGGCCTGTATGAAACCCATACTTGTATTATATTCTCAATTCTATGGTGTAGTAGAACGGACTAGACTAGACTAGTGCTACAACTTTCGAGTTAATAACTAAAGTCTATAAAAAGTTCATCTTTTCACTATTATTTTTTTGGATTATGTTTCAAAATATACCTTGTACTATCTTTTTGCCCCCAAATTCTATTGTCGCGTCCCAAAAGAATAGCTCTTCCTCATGCGCCTTAAGTGTGGTTTTCGTCATGCAACATGTTCCGACTCAATAATCGTTGTTCAATATTATATTATTTCTAAATAATTTATTATTGCCTTGTGACACACTCATATATAATAGAAGATTAATTAAAAATCTTCATATTAAGTTTATAATTAATTAAAAAACTATAATAGTTCATTTTAATATCCAAGTAAGATCATCGACATTTATAATTTAATTCGACCAATTCATATATTAAATCAGAACATATTTATATTATAAAAACATGATGTGCAACCGATAAACTTATACATTTTATACTATAATTTGATATGAAATTCAAATTAGCACCTACATTATAAACATATAATCCTAAGACTTTATGACAGTCAAGGAATAAAATCTAATCTCATTAATTCAAATTATGAATTTATGAAATAATATTTAATAATAGAGTAATATGGACATCAGTTGACTGATACAATTTTATAATTCATTAGTTGCACTAATAAGGTGATGATACCTCATTTAAAATCATGGATCCGGACGGGTCGCTCGGCTCCCACAAATTCACTTGGGTGGGTTTAAGTGATTTAAATGAGGTGTCATCACCTAATTGGCTTCTCAAATTGCAACTGATATATCAGTTAACTGATATACATTTTACTCAAACACATAACTAATTTTTATTTAACAATATATTATTGTTAAGGTGAAAACATGTACTCCCTCGGTCCCAAAATGAGTGTCATCCTTTCTATTTTGAGAAAAATTAAGGAAAAATTAGTTATTGTGGTATGTTTACTATTGTATCCTTATGGTCATGTAATGAGAGATTCTAACTGGCTCTTTATAAGGGTATTATTGACAATTCATGCATAACTAACTTACAAGAAAAGGAAACAAGACACTCATTTTGGGACGGAGGGAGTATATAATATATTAAGACAAAATCTTGGTTATGTTTAGTGATTGCAGTAGGATTAGTGTACTTGTTTCCTAAGTTAAGTGTATAAATAAAAATATTTCCATTGTTTCTGATCTCACACAAATTACAAAAATTCTGTATCCTCTACAGTCATGTCTTCGGTTTCGATGTGTCAGGTGCAAAAGTTAATGAGAAGATCTATTTTATGTGAATTGAACCCGTAATAGACGGTTCGGGTTTCGATGTCCACTTAGCCCGGTCCAAACAAAAAGAAGTATAGTTATTTTTGGAGTAATTAAATTCCTGAAAATGTGATTCTGTCGTTTGATCCAAGATCTTCTCAGAAAAATAGTAAGAGCATTGCACCATGAAAACAGGTTCAGACATTTCCAAATTTAATTTTATTTAGCTTTCTGGTTCTTACCAAAACAGATTTGAGAATGAATATAAGGTACTGTGTTTAGTTTCTGAATCTGCATGCATCAATATGTATGTTTCTCTACAATTACATGTTTACATTTCCAGAAATGTGAAATTAGATTATGTAATTTATAATTTTGGGTCACATTGCAATGTTAATTTGTAATTTTTGCTGGTTTCAATAGATTTACCAATTCTGATAGAAAAAAAAGGAATATCCGAGTGAAAGATTCAAACGAGTTTTGTTAAAATGATTCACTTTGCTTACCCAATTTTGTTTATAAAATGCCTTGATTGTTGTTATACCATTTCGAAGCATGTTGGTATCATTGAAATCATGTTTTTCCCCGGGATGAATTAGGATCATAACGCCGTCTAGGTCAAGATCAAGGAGCTTTTTATGGCAAATGTTTGATTTTGACTAACATTTCCCGTGTTAACTTATGTTTTTCTGATGTGACATTAGAAATTGAAACTAATATCTAATGGATGTTATTGTCGTTAATTTTGGTCTGTTTTCATGGATGCTAACGTCGGGGATTTGGTCGAGTTTTAATCATTGAGATATTGTTTTGGCGTGACATTAGTTCAAAAACCCAACTTGGTCAGGTTCTGATAGTTCATGGACCATTTTGGTGGTTTATCCTTTTGTTTTTGCCTTTCCGAGTTCATGCCAAAATCATAAGATTAGTTAAAGCTTGACGATTTCCAATTTGCCATTGATGCGAAATATGAGCACTCTTTTGTTTCCAGTTTCTGCTGCAAGTTTTGGTAATAATAACATTTAAGAGATGGCATTGGTTTCATCATTTTCCGCTGTTGATGTTGTTCACCCTGTGAAACACGGTTTGAATCCACCAAGATTCTCGAGATTGAGAGGATTTTTGAGGAAGAAGCGGTTCAATTTGGCAACAGTTACCAGAAGCCAAGATATTGACTGCACTGATCCAGATTGGAAAAGACGGTTTCAAAGCGAGTTCGAGACAAGATTCAACTTGCCTCACCTGAGGGATGTAGTTGACATAAAGCCAAGACGAACAACGTTTTTCCTCGAAAGTAGGTAAGATATTAATATTTTCTTAATGCATCGATCGATGTTTTGATTACTACTCTAGTTCACTGAGAATTGGTAGTAAACAAATATGCACAAAAAATGCTGAGTTTAGACCGATAGTGCTTATCATGTTTGTATGTGTCAGAGGTCTTCATACACATGGTAATGATGCAGAGGGTCGGGAATATGATTATGTTAATGAAGATGATCGTGCACTCATGAAGGTGTGTTATGCCATATCGTGAAATTAGTAAAATGTCTGAATGTTATATATACCCATAAATGTCAAAAAAAAATTGTATCTATCAGGTTATTAAGTACTCTTCGGTAGATTCTGCTGGAGCTGAATGCATTGATCCCGACTGCACATGGGTGGAGCAATGGTACAATCTCGTTACTTTCTTGCTGTTCTTCACATTGTAACTTTATCTCTTCGAGTTTTAGCGTGTTTAATTGCGTGACCGAGTGTTTGTTTGGTATGTCTAGAGATTTTGAGAAATGTCTATTATAGTTTGGGTCTACTATAGGGTGCATCGTGCAGGACCACGAAAACAGATATATTTTGAACCCGAAGAGGTTAAGGCTGGAATCATTACCTGCGGGGGACTCTGTCCCGGTCTCAATGATGTCATTAGACAGGTTTGTACATTCATATATTGAAATTATATAAAGTGATTCTGATGCTTCTTCAGCAATAACACCTACTCGTGTTTTATGTTTGTGCAGATTGTTCTTACCCTTGAACTGTATGGAGTAAAGAAAATTGCTGGTATCCAATACGGTTACCGTGGACTTCTAGATCAGGATTTACCCGAGATTTCAGTAAGAGATCGATGTCTCCTCGTGTCATTGAATGGCATAGACGTATATTTAGTGCACAACGATTAATGTTCATGTTACCATTTCAATGTTCGTCTAGACATTTTCACCGTCAGTGTCCAATATTTCCATTTCCCCTCGTAACTTTGTGCACTTAGTACTTTTTCCCTTATTTCGTAGCGTTTGAAGTGATCGTGTTCTTCTCCAGCTTTCCCGCGAAGTGGTGCAAAACATCAATCTTGGTGGCGGAAGTTTGCTCGGAGTTTCTCGTGGAGGTTCTAATATCAACGGCATGGTGGATAGCATACAAGTATACATCTGTTGCATTAATATCTGCTCACCGTTTCTTATTTTTCTGTCTGTTGAGAACCAACTCAACTAAAAATTTAATCTGATATTTGAAACGTGCAAGCCCATTATCGCTATATATTCTAACACTATATATCAACAACTGACCTGACATACGGTTGTCTTCATTAGGCCAGGAAGATTGATATGCTTTTCATTCTTGGTGGCAATGGCACACACGCCGGAGCAAATGAAATTCACAATGAGGTATCATATAAACCTTCGATTTTCTTATATATAGTTTTCTGTCGCATTCTGATATTAACAGTTACACGTGTAGTGTCGTAGGAGGAAGATGAAAGTATCGATAGTATGCGTCCCGAAAACAATTGATAACGATATTCTTTTCATCGACAAAACCTTTGGATTCGACACTGCTGTGGAAGAAGCTCAGCGACCAATTAATTCTGCTTACATTGAGGTAACAACGGAAAATCTAAGGGCACAAACCTCATTGCACAAATATATGTGAAGACTAAATGAGCAGGCTTGTAGCGCAAAAACTCGAACATAAATGAGCACGAAAAATAGAAACGTCTTTACACATTTTCATAGTCAGCATGCTATTTTCAACTTTTCGCATATATTTGTGCACTTAGGCGCTTCTTGAGGTAATTACCAGCGTGTGACGTTCGTAATTGTTCAGCTCAATACCCTTATGATCCATTCAGGCTCGCAGCGCGTATAATGGCATTGGCCTCGTGAAGGTGATGGGAAGAAGCAGCGGGTTTTTAGCAATGCACGCATCACTCGCATGCGGGCAAATCGACATTTGTTTGATTCCTGAGGTAAAGTCCTGTTCTAATCGTCTCTTGTGTCAGGAAATTATTCTAGAAGCTTCATATCCATAGGGATGATCTACTCTTCGAGATGTGGTGGCAGTTGCCTCCACTGTTTTTTTTTTTCTATTCGACTTCGTGTTTTTTATTTGCCCAATTGATGTTACATTAAAGTTCTGAATCCGTCTCTATTGTTCAGGTACCCTTCAGCTTAGAGGGACCTTTTGGCGTCTTGAAGCATTTAGAGCATCTAATAAAAACTAAAGGGTCGGCTTTGGTTTGTGTGGCTGAAGGAGCAGGACAAGTGAGTATATATAGTAGTCAAGTAGATCTGGCAATTTGGATCCAAACTCCTGTGCACCCGAATACTAGGTTCGAATTGCACAAAACACACCTGATCCAATTTTGGGTCAGGTTGGACAAATTCACACGTTTTGCACTAAAAACCCGAAACTTTATATAAAACACGCACCCCTTGTGGGCCGGGTTGGAATAAGTCTCTTTTTACACGAACATGATATGGAATCTGAATTGTCAGCTCTAGTCTCTAGTTTTTGCATATGTTGCGGTTTCGGTTCCATTTTTAACGTTAGAATTTACTGTTACCCTATGTTGACATACAATAACTCAGGATTTGCTAGAGAAGTCGAATATGACCGATGCATCGGGGAATGCTGTGCTTGGAGATATTGGTGTGCACATCCAACATCAGGTCTGGTTTATGTGTTTTGAATTGGCAACATCAGGTCTATACTGAAGTAGCGTTTGGATTAAAAAAAAATAGAATGACAATGACAACAATTATTCTCTCATTTCTATTCCCGTTCTTGACTCTCACTCACGAACAAAAATTCTAATCCTAAATTACGATACAAGATAGTAAAAAGTTTATATACATCGTTGACAGATAAAAAAGCATTTTAAGGAGATGGGCGTGCCCGCTGATGTTAAGTACATTGATCCGACGTACATGATTAGAGCTTGTCGCGCCAATGCTTCGGACGCTATCCTCTGCACTATTCTTGGCCAAAATGCTGTAAGTTTACGCTACTAGATGACGTTTACCTATTATTATGCTCCTTCCATTCATGACTTAAATTTGTGCATATCCTCTCGCATGATGATAATTGTTTAGTTGTTTGGCTATAAAAATTAAACCAAACACGATTAAACGTTAGCATTTTCTTCTAGTCTACGTGTAAGAATGACTTGGATTAAGTTAAGCTCATAACAGTTAATAAAGTGATGAACTAACATCAACTAACCTTCATGTTGTTCTTGATAACGAAACTAATTTGATGCGATTGATTAGACTTGATCAATTCCAAAATTGCAATTTGTATATTTGCAAACATCTAGAATTATAAATTTCACCACCAAGAACTTGAGATAGAAGAATGCACGCGTTAACTGAAAACTAATGTTAATGCACTCAGGGGCGGCTCAACACTCTCGGGGGCCTTAAGCGGGGTTTTAAAATGAGGCCTTTTTATTGGAGTAAATAAATGAGATATTCTTAAAATTACAATAGTAATTTTTTTTATATAGAAAAACCACCTTTGTTGGTGGGGGGTTTGGCATTGACCCCTACCCGTTTTATTAAAAATATAAAATGATAAAAGTACATAAATGAGGGGGACGTAATGAGCCTTACCTCATCGATCAATGCAAACCCTATTGAATGAAAACTACATGAATATGCAAACTAGTACAATACTTTGAAACATTATAAGAAAATTGTCTTATCACTAAACAATCATTCTCTTGCAAAAGTATAATATGTCATTCGTCCATACAAAAAGTAAAATAATATGAAAAACACTTCAACTTTTATTTGAAATTTATTTTTCTAGCTTTTTTAGATGCGAAATCTTTAATTATATTTTCATACTCAATTTCTTGTAATAAGTCTTTTTCAATTGACAAAATAGCTAATCCATTTAATCTTTGTTGCGACATTGTTGATCTTAGATAGTTTTTTATTAATTTTAGTTTTGAAAAACTTCTCTCCGCCGATGCAACTGTTACAGGTATCGTTAACATTATTCTATACGCAATATACGCATTTGGAAAAGATTTAAGTCTTATAATGTAATTAAGTACATCTAGTGGAGTGTTATTTTCAATGTGTATAATTTCTCTTAAAATTCTTAATTCTGAAAATAAATCTAAACCATCTATATCGGAAGAACTATTGTGTTTCAATGAATTTTCAAGATTAGTACAATGCTCTTTTAAAATTTTATCATCTAACAATTTCAAATTTTTCATGTTAAATAGGAAACCAAAAATATTTTCATACATTTTAAATTGATCAAATCTACTTCGAATTGATAAAATAGCTTGATCTACAATAAATAAAAAATAATCAATTCTAAAAGCTTCTTCAGGGGTTCGTATAGTTTGATTGTCAACATTTTCATCGTAACGTTTATTTCTACGAACAATACGTTTCTCTTGAAATTTGGGTTCTACATTCATCTTAATAGCAATTTCTGTAGCGGAAATCATGGCATTTTCAAATCCATTATCTCTATATTTTTCAAAAAAACAAATAAGACCTTTTAATTGTTCAATACAATCATCAATACACACTTCTTTTGATTGTAAATTTTTACTAACTAAATTAACAGCAAACAATATCTCATACCAAATAATCATTCCTAACAAAATCTCAAAATTTTCAAGCTCATACGTTGCTAAACATTCCGCTTCACTTTTAACTTTAGGATCTTCACTAACATCGGATAATCTCAATAATGCATCTCTTAAATGTGGAGTTTGAAATGCTATTGCTTTAACACTTTCAATACGACTTTCCCAACGTGTTGTAGACAATGATTTAAGAGTAAGGTTTTGTATATGCTCTTGCAAAATTTTCCATCGTTTTGTAGATGAAGAAAATAATGTATATATACGTTGTATCACTCCAAAAAAAGATGTTGCTTTACTACAAGAATTTGCCATATCACAAAGTACCAAATTTAAACTATGACAACCACATGGAGTATAAAATGCTCTCGGGTTAATATCTAAAAATCTTTTTTGCACTCCTTGATGTTTGCCTTTCATATTAGACCCATTATCGTATCCTTGCCCTCTTAAATCATTTAAATCAAGTCCGATATTTTTTATTTCATCAACAATAGCATCAAAAAGACCTTTTCCTGTTGTGTCACCCACTTCTATAAATTCTAAAAAATACTCTACAACTATAGCCGGATTTGATGAAATATCTACAAATCTTAATACAATAGACATTTGTTCAGTATGACTAGTATCAGGAGTACAATCAAGTATAATTGAAAAATATTTAGCTTCTTTAACCTTTCTAAGAATTTTTGTTTTGATTTCACATGATAATATATGTATCAACTCATTTTGTATATTGTGTCCAAGGTAATGATTATGAATGTCATTATCTTTAATTCGCCGAATATGTTCTTGCATTATGGGATCAAATTCTGCAATCATCTCAATTAAACTTAAAAAATTACCATTATTTTCTTGGTATATTTTTTCATTTTTTCCACGAAATGCTAAATTATTCTTGCCAAGAGTTTTTACAACTGCAATAATTCTTATTAATACATTTTTTCAATGTTCTTTATCTTTATTTATTCGATCTTGAATATGTTTATCAATTGTTTTATTTTTTATCAATCTCGTTTCTAATTCCATCCATGCATTCATATTAACAATATGTTCACTACTCATTTCATGTCTTTTAAGCATAGCACTAAGATTTCTCCAGTCATTACTGCCTTCACTAGCTAGTTTACTTGTACATGGACTAACATCAAATAATTTGCAACAAAAGCAAAATACTTTATCCAAATCTTCCGAATAAATCAACCATCTTCTCTCAAAACTTTCCCCATTCGTTAGCTTTTGACTATAAAATGTTGAGGAAAAATGTCTTAAAAATTCATCTTTTGGAAAATCTATATTATCAATTTTGATTGGACCTTTTTCGACTAACAAGTCTCTCAAAGTATTATCAATATTTGTCCATTGACTTGGATCATAAATATTACTAGGACTTAAACTTTCTACTTCAATAATTTGTTCTTCATCTATTAGTTTTTCTTCATCTAAAGTTTGGTTATCTACTGGTTTTTCATCATCTAAAATTTCATTATCACTAGAATCCATAGAATTGATTTGTTCATTTACTAAACATTCACTATTAGATTCTTGTTTATCTTTTTTGGTGGTTGTCACAAATTTATCTAGAGATCCTTTTTGTGATTCTACGAGGGCTTCAACTCTTCTCTTTTTTTTCAATTTTGAGTATCCCGATTGATATTTTCGAGTTGACATTGATAAATAATTATATATATGAATGAAACTACTAACTAAATTAATAAAGAATAGTAGAACACTTACAGATTGACAGTCAATCCTTCAAATTTCAATCAGTATTTCCAACTTCCAAGTTCGAATAACACAATTAAACCGAAATTGATCAACCAAATCTACACAGATTAAATGACACATAAACACAATCAAAATTAACAAATTGTTTTTTGTTAATAACATCAATTATCAAAAAATTCAAAATAAAAACCTAAGCCAAAAAATGGAATTATGAAGTATTGAAATTACTAATTTAAATTTTTTACCTGATAGTTTTGATGCCAATTCTTGCACCGTGAGTCTGTGAAGTGCAGAGATTGAAATATGGAATCAATGAATTGTGGTCTGTGGAATTGACTTAAGTTCCAGAGCAAGATGTAAATAATGGGCTTATGGGATTGGGAGTGAAATGTGAGGTGTCATATATATAAAAAATAAAACTAATTAATAATCCCTTAATTTGGGGAATTTGGGGCCTTTTTTTCAATATAATAATTTTTTTTTGTTTTGGAATTTGGAGCCTTTAATTTATTAATTAATGGAAAGAATATGAAGAGTCTCTCCGAATAACGTT
>JAYMTG010000493.1:0-12033 GCA_036897565.1 Pelargonium exstipulatum
TGGTTTGGGCTTTCACTGCTAAAAGGTCAACCTTGTTAGTAGAGTTTCACTTGTACCATTATATGTAGCCTCTTCAACTCATATTTATCCGATGTGGGATATTATTACCCAATTCAACAATGTTAAGTGTTGTGAAAATTTTGTATTCGATCCATGAATTATCTAAATGTCAGCGACTTACCTGTATTATTGCATTAAACATTTTAAGTTATTTTCACGGTTTTGTGTTTGTATTAGCAATGTTTACTTCAACATTGAGTTGTTAACTATTTTTGCATATTAATCAGGTATATTGCAGAAGGTGGGCTTACAGGTGAGCGTAAACGATGGGTGCCTCGAAGTGGAAACGATCCTGTGGATCCTGATGCTGAAGGGTTTATTTATGCAAACCCTGTGGAGACTTCCTTTAAACAACGATGTCTGGAAGATTGGAAGACACACCATGCAAAGGTTTTTAGATTTTTACAGAATGAAGGACGTTCAGCTTTAGGTGATGCGACTGAGTCAGATTATAAAAGAGTTATGGACAGGTTAAAGAAAATTACAACGAGTCCTAGTAAGAGGGTTTTAAAGCCTAAGGCTGCTAGCAACATGTTAGTAGCTGAGTTGAAGGAAGAACTAGAGGCACAAGATCTGCCTACAGATGGAACCAGAAATGTTCTTTACCAGCGTGTGCAAAAGGCTAGGAGAATAAACCTCTCTCGTGGTATGCCCCTTTGGATACCTACTGTGAAAGAAGAAGAGGAAGAGGTCAATCACATTCTCACTTGTATTTATATTTTTTCTGATATGTGAACTTCAATCCTTTATGCTATAGTGGATATTTCTTTTGTTAGTAATGCTTTGTGATCTGGCAACTGGTGGATTTATCTATGATTAATAGTTAAATATAAGTAAATCTGCTGGCAGGTTGATGAAGAGATTGAAGAACTTATTTTACGGGTTGATCTGCAAGAAGGAAACACAGAGTTCTGGAAGCGCCGCTTCCTAGGTGAAGGTTTGAATGGTGATCATGGAAAGCCTATTGATGTGGATGCACTAGAAACACTAGAGGAATCAGATGATGATGATGATGATGATGATGATGATAATGATACGGAAGAGGTTGAAGATGATGATGCCGAGGAGGAGGAAGTAGAACGCACATTTCTCCCTTTTGGAGATGAAGATGCAGAAGATGAAGATGATGATGATTCGCCTCTTCAAATGATGGGAACCCAGTTGCTGCAGGACTCTGAGCAAACAACTAGAATAAGCAAAAAATCTAGGAGAGAACTTCGAATGTTATCGGTATGAAATTTCATTATGGTTGTCCCCCCTCCCTCCCTCTTCAGTTCTCAAGAGTTATTTTTGGAAGTAGATGATTTGATTTACGACATCCCTGACTGGCATGTGGCTGGTGATTGGTACAATTTTTTTACAAGTTAGACACATTTTGATTTTTAATGCAGAATGATAAAGATGGAGACTGGTTTCCTTTCGATATAAATGGGGCATTGAAGGAGCTGAGGGAAAGGGAATTTTTTACCGAATCAGACATGTATACACTAGCTGATGCTTGGGGTTGGACTTGGGAAAGAGAACTGAGAAGTAGACCTCCTCAAAGATGGTCACAAGAATGGGAAGTTGAGTTGTCAATTCAATTAATGCAAAAGGCAAGTTCCTCTATCTTGTGCTTACTAAGTTCTGAAGTTGCTGGTACTCTTCCTTTTTCATATTTCTAGACTTTAGATGTTCCTGATTCTTTCTTCCCCATTCAACTGTTAAGGGCACTGCTGTTTTTCATAACTGTCATAAAATTGCTGTCCAATTAGCATTTGTACTGTGAATACAAATATCAGTTTTGTGAATTGAGAATCATAAGATTCAATTCTATTGTGTTAGAAGTGTATTTCAGCATATAATTAATAGAATTGTTAATAACCTATTTTATGTATCAAATTTTCGGATTGGAGAACAATATAGAAGCTGTTAGTTCTTTTGTTTGCAAATTCATGGCATTAGATATATAGAATGGTTGGTGGGTAAAAAACAAGTGTTGCATTCAGAATAGAAAGAGAAAGTTAGCCCTGAGAATGGAATATCCTTTGCTTTGTTGTTATATAGAGAATAGAAAGGGAAAAAAAAGCCCAGAAAAAGGAATATCAATTTTTTTTTTGTTGTTGGCCAACTGTCATTTGTAATTTTTGTTAAAAGTATGTGAGGTTAAGTCATAATATAATTTTTCTTTGCTTATGCAATGTTTTATCTACTTATCTTTCACTGTATGTTGGACATATAGAATTGACTAGAGATTTTTTGAATAAATCATGTGCCTTCTTGGATTTGGTTAACATAGGATTATATTTCAGGTTATAGAATTGGGCGGAACACCCACCATTGGGGATTGTGCCATGATATTGCGGGCAGCAATACGGGCTCCGATGCCATCAGTTTTCTTGAAGATCTTGCAGACAGCCCACAGTCTTGGTTACGTATATGGGAGGTAATGTCATGTTTGACTTGATGATGGCTTTTTGTGATTGGAAGTTTATTGAACATTTTGTGATTGGAACTTATGTCCATCTTTCTTTAAGATCATGCGCTTTGTGGTCACATAAATGACCCTAGTTCAATCTTAAAGTGATTGTTAATAATATATTATGTTTGTTATGCGTGAAATCATTATATCTATTTTAGATGAGCTCAAGTGGTTGTGTTGTTCTCTGTTGCTGTTGCAGCCCCCTTTATGATGAAATGATCTTAAAATCTCTTGATCTGGAGGAACTAGATGCTGCCATTGCGATTGTTGCAGACATGGAGGCTACAGGTATACAAGTTCCAAGTAAAACTTTGGACATGGTAATTTCTGCTAAACAGTCGGCGCCCATTGCTTCAGATGCTGTTTGTTGATCACTGCCTACCGTTTTATATGCTTCATGATGTATATAATCTAATCCGGCATCACCACAGAAGCATGCATGCATGAAATGTTTCATTTTGGCGCTGCGGATTCAGAGCTGAGTGTGTTAGTTGCCGTAGGTAAGTGTAAAATTAACTTAGTTTAGTGATGATACTACATTTGTTCTTGTTTTGTTTCATTTTTGTCTGGTTTGCCTTGTTAATGAAGTTAGTATTATTGATATGAAATTGCTTTGAAGTTTTAGAATCATTATTTATGGACCAGTGGGTTATAAAATATCGGCTTCCAAATGCAATTAGTTAGCTTTTGGATTAAACTTTTGGGAAAAGGTTCATTTTAGTTTCTGAACTATCCAAAACGTTTGAATTTAGTCCATCAATTCTTAAGTGTTTCAAAATAGTCCAAAGTTGAGCAAACCAATTGATTTTAGTCCAAAATTTGAGCAAATCATTTGACGGAAAGACATTCCGTCAAATGGAGAGACGGAATCTGTCAAGTGTGCTGACGTTGACTAATTTCACATCAGAACAACTTTTTATTCATGAATGGATATCAGGAATTCACTTTTTTTAGTCATAAAAATGGGTTTCGAATTATAGATGACAACACCCGAACTTGACAGAGGTATGTGGATGGAGGAAAATATTCCTTTGCTCCAAACAGGAATGTGGATGAGAAATTAGTGTTTTAGAATTTTATATCTATTAATTATAGAGTAAGAGGAGTCTAACGCCAAGAATTAATTGTTGATCAAGTTGTGGGACAGGGATGGCGGGCGGGGAAAGGAGTCAGTTGCTATTCCTTCTTGGAATTCTCTTTATTCGGGTGTATTCTTCTGTAGACGTCGACTTCACTTGGTGATCGTTCCTACGTGATATTTTGAGTCACCAATTTAACTGAAAATTCACACAATCTTATGAAGATTTGTAATTGGGTAAGTTGCCCGTAACCCCTATCATTATGGGGTTACCGCTTAAAGTAGATCACCAACTTAAAGAGACATACCCTTTTTTTGTACATGAACTTTAACACAATGTACAAATAGTTATATGAACTTTAAATTTGTACAAATAAGTACACGAACTTTCAATTTTAACCAATTTAGTCGACTATTTTGACGGTGTTAAGTTCAGTTAGTTACTCATGCTGACTAGGCGTGATGTGGAAAATTATTTTATTTTAATAAAATTTTATTTATTTTCATCTACTTATGTGTCATAAAACACATACTCTTTTAACATGTGATTATGCTCTTAATTATACATTTTTCATTATTACACTAACATATTGTTCTAATGGAACAAAACCGTCCAACAAATTCGGTAGAGAATGTGCATATGAATTCATAATTTTTTATTTCTCATGTCATGTTTACCCTTTAGTCTCTCTTATTCGTTTTTCATTGCATTAATCTTACGGGTTGATAATACATTAGCTTACAAAACATGATCTTCAAAATACAAAAATTATAAGAATTATGGGTCTAATTCGTATCAAAATCTAAATTTTTGTAATGAATACTTCTTGTCATACATGTACATCTCAAACCCTCAAACAAATTATTCATTAAGAAAGATCAAAAAGTGGAAGAAAAACGAAGATTAAATCTTAGCTTCATACATTTTCAAAATGCACAATACAAATAGAGAAACAACCATTAACTAATTATGTCAATTTGTTTCCAGAAAACTAAAATACAAAGTAGGAAAAATGAAACCTAATTAACCTAATTACAATTATAGCTAAAGATGAAACACGATCTAACTAAATCCGACAAGACCATACTTAGATCCTCATCCTTTTTTTTTTCTTTTCTTGATATGTTGTGATGGGTGGTGTACATATTGATGGAAGCCGGAACAGAGATTAGGTCATACATATAAACACTTTGGAGGCTTTGAGAAACCACTAGCACAAGCTGATATGTGGTAGAGCAACAAAGGTTAGTGAATGCAATTTGCAAAGGCAGATGGTGATGCCCGCGTGTCCCTCACTTATTTTTTTTCTTCTCTTTCACTTTGCCTTCTCCTGAAAATGAAAATGAAAATTGAAAGAAAACATAATAAAAGGGTATTTATGTACGAAAATAAACAAATGTATTGAGAAATCGTGTATTTTTATGCCATATAGCAGATGATTAAGATTGAAAATTTAGAATAAACAAAATAATTTTCCACATCACGCCTAGTCATCATGAGAAACTAACTGAATTTAACACCGTTGGAATAATTGTCTAAATCGGTTAAAATTAAAAGTTCATGTATCTATTTGTACAAATTGAAAGTTCATGTATCTATCTGTACATTATGTTAAAGTTTATGTACCAAAATCTATCAAGTCTCAATATGAATATAGGATTAGTTTTTATTATAAACCCAATTTTGGGTTTTGAGCCATACTACAAATTTAAGTTCAAGCCCAAATATTAGGCCCAAACAAATTTCAATGAATAAACTAATATTACCATTTAATATAACATAATTCCAATGAAATAATACAAATATAAAAATGCAGATGGTAGACTTGTGGTCATGCTACTCAAAAAAATAATAAAAAAACAATTTGTAACATAAAATACAAATAAATTATAAAATATTGTACATGTGAAGCATTGTTATTTATCTGAGTTATCAATATATCATAATATTAGATGTGTTACTTTTATTTATTAACACATCATTTTGCACAAAAATATAGGACATAGAGCATAATTGCTCTATAAAAATAAAGTGTATTCAACCATTTAAAATGTGGATGTACTATAACTTTTTTTAAGATGTTTGTGTTGCATGGCTACTAAGAAAACTATTTTTATGTATGAGTAAAATGTGTATCAGTTGACTGATATAACTTTATATCAGTTGCAACTGAACCAAATTAAAACAGTGATGACATCTCATTAAATTTCACTTATACTCACCCAAGTGAATTTGTGTGAGCGGAACGACCCGTCCAGATCCATAATTTTAAATAAGGTGTCATCACTTCATTAGTGCAACTGATATAAAGTTATATCAGTCAACTGATGTCATATTACTCTTTATGTATGTACTCTTGGTTAATTTTCTTAACTCTTAAAACTTATGTGATGAAGCTAATGTCATCGAATTCAACTCAATTTTTTTTGTTTTATGGTGATTGACAAATTATTCTGGTTTTGGCGTTGGTTTCAATTACAAATTATATATACATGTGCTCTTTAAATGACTTATATATTAGATTAAAACAAGTAAAGATTTGTCGCATTGAATATATATAGTCTCGCCTATTAAGAGTATCGGTTTCGAAGGTTGCTTAATTAATTTATTTTATCTGTTTTTTGTTCTATAATGGAAACAAAACCACATTGGAGCATATTATCGTGAAGATGGTCTCAACTATCAAGCTCATACTTCTTTTGTAAATGTGATTTTCACTATGTTAGTTTTTGATTTATTATCGAAATGCTAAGGTTTGTGTCTTCTAATTAGCCTAAGTTTAATACTTACCCGATTTTAAAATGAGTGTACTTATTTCTATTTTGACAATAATTAACAAAAAGTTAATTAGTGTTTTATAATTGTTTTTTTTAATCCATATGAGCATGTGTTATATTAAATTCAAGAAATGCTAACTTATTGTAGAGATGTTATTTTAATATAAAAATATGAGATATAAATGAGACATTTATATTTTGAGACGAATACACTATTTATTTTGACAAACTATTTAGTTTATGTTATAACTGTATCTGTATGTAAGTATGTGGATGCACAATATTAATTGAACCAACAAAAACATTTATCAACATGAGAGTGTGATTGATAACTAATATTATATTATTCATTACTCTACCTCCCCTAGAAAGTTGTCACCTATTCTATATGCATCCTATTATAATTTAGCATGTTTCGCTTGCCAATGGACTTTTGATCAACCATTACGAGCATTTCTTAGGAGAATTAAATTCCTTGTTACTTTCTCTTTAGTGTATCATTAGATTCTCCAATTTTCTATTCATTATAAATTTTGTTTACTATTTCACAAAAATACATTTTTTGTTATGTATTCAAATTGCATGTATTTTTACATGTATTTTATAAAATTTTGAATTTCTTATATTGAATATTTGACAGAACCAATCAATTATTGTTTTAAATTTTATGTCTCACTAATATAATTAAACACTCAACATTGGTTTAATTCTAAATATCTAAACTAGGGTTTTAAATGTGTGAATATGATATTATGATGTGTCCAATTAGGTCAAAGTAATGTAACTGCCAAATATTGGTTTTTATCGACAGTTATTTAGTTATGTAATAATTTCGTTGAAGTGGAACTCTCCACAATGAAAACACAATCTCGAATATAACTAACTCTTGTCCGGGTCCTCAACCACCTAACAAAATGACGGAAACACCCTCATCCACATCAACCTCTCCAAAACGATTTCTTGAGGTAACATGTAATTTCACTCACCTTTCAAGAATTGTTCCATCGATGTTAACAAGGTATAGACATTGTTAGTTACAAGTCACAACCACCTTAAAAGGATCGTTCCCATACCATTTTTTATGTCCAGAGCTCTAAAACATGTCTTCATTTCTATAATCCATCTCTGGTGGCACGAAGAAAATGCAAAACGTTGCATGTTTCTCAATTTTTGGTCGCTACGTGTGAATTAAAATTAACCATGGCGTACACTGCAGTGGCCATCCCCACCCCAACAACCTCAAAAAACAGCGGTGCTCCGGCGAGGATGCGGAGGTCATATTCAGACAACCACCTCTGTTACTCCGTCAACCGCTCACGCGCCACCGCCTCGACGCAACCAAAGCTTAGGAACAGCAAGTCATCAGTTGGGCTCTTCTCTTTCTCCGGTTCCATCATTCCCAGCTCCTTGAAATCGTTTCTGTTCGATCCCGAAACGAGCAAGGACATGGATTGCGTGTTGGAGAAGGAGGAGATCAGGAGTCTGTGGAGGAACAACGAGAAGCAAAGTGATGATCAGGTTAGTGATTGTGGCAAAAATGGTGAGGATGGTTGTGAAGTGTGCTATGATTCGGAAGAACACGGAGTGGGGGAGAAGAGACACGACCGCAAATCGTTCTCCAAATTGTTGTCCCGAGTAGTTTGGTCGGATACGAAGCTATATTCCAAGCTCGCCTTCTTGTGCAACATTGCCTACAACATCCCACAGATCAAGGTGCGCATATATATAGATGAAGTTTTCATTTATTCTTTTAATATTATATTTGACAGTAACTAACAGGATCACGTATATTGTGTAGGGAGACTATTTAAAACGATACTATGGCCTCCAATTCGTGACATCTTCTTTGGAGAAGAAAGCAGAGGCAGAGGCCTTGAAAGCGAAGCTCGAAGAGGACTCAATTCGCGTCCCAGTAGATGTTTCAACGGAGAAACTGAATCAATCCAAGCTGCAGAATCATCCGAGACGCCCATATATAGCGTATGAGATTGCTGCCTCGGCAGCATCTTATGTTCAGTCTCGCGCCAAGGACTTGCTGTCCCTTGGCTGCGAGTCAGAGAGCCCGAAGAGCCGCGTAAATGCATCCGAGGCTGCTGCTTATGTAGCATCCACAATGACTGCAGTTGTTGCTGCCGGAGAGGAGGAGAAGCAGAAAGCAGCCCGGGACCTTCAATCGCTCCATTCCTCGCCTTGCGAATGGTTTATTTGTGACGACTCCAGCACCTATACTCGTTGCTTTGTTATTCAGGTGCGTGTTTGTTTTTAGGGAAAATTGCAGATGACCACTAGTACGATCTATTGACATAAAACATATGAGCTACTGGAGTAGTTGGCTAGTTGCTAATTGGTTCTGAGCTGCAGGGTTCAGATTCAATGGCGTCATGGCAGGCTAATCTCTTCTTTGAACCCATCAAATTTGAGGTTAGCAGAGAACTATGAAAACTCCAAAACTCCAAATGCGATTGTTGTTCATGAAACTGATAATTGACACATACCATCTGCAGGAAACAGATGTGCTTGTTCATAGGGGAATCTACGAAGCGGCCAAGGGAATATACGAGCGATTTCTCCCAGAGATCTTGGATCATCTAAACCGACATGGTGATCGTGCGAAGCTTCAGTTTACAGGCCATTCTCTTGGAGGTAGTCTTGCTCTTCTAGTCAATTTGATGTTGCTAACCAGGAAGGTGGTGAAGCCGTCCACTCTACGCCAGGTTGTGACTTTTGGCTCACCATTTGTGTTCTGTGGAGGCCAAAAGATCCTTAGCGAGCTCGGGTTAGATGAGGATCATGTTCATTGTGTGATGATGCATAGAGATATCGTCCCGAGAGCGTTCTCGTGCAGCTACCCTCACCACATTTCTGTAGTCCTCAGGCGCATCAAGTCCTTCCGATCACATCCTTGTTTGTTAAAGAATGTGCGTAACATACATAATTTGTATCTCACTGATAAATAAAAAACATCATGCATTCAACAACTAAGTTCTATATATCATTTGATTCGTTTTGTTTGTTATGCAGAAACTATTGTATTCTCCGATGGGTAAAGTATTGATTCTACAACCAGACGAGAAGTGGTCTCCTCCGCATCCTTTGCTTCCTCCGGGGAGTGCACTCTATGCCTTGGAGGACTCACAATACGCGGGTGGTCTAAGAGAATTCCTGAACAATCCGCATCCAATAAACACGCTTAGCAATCCTACGGCGTATGGTTCAGATGGTACAATACTACGAGATCATGACTCGAGCAACTATCTCAAGGCAATGCATGGGGTTTTGAGGCAACATACAAGAAGGGTTGTAAAGAAAGTGAAGAAGCTGAGGAATCCTATGTGGCCTCTACTTACCTCGCCATCTCCGCACTTGTGGACACATCAAACAACTTTGGTTGATACCAGCTGTAGGGTTTGATTTAGTTTTTTTTCATTTATTTATTTATTTAATTAGGTATACATATTTTTGATAAGAAATAATTATTAACTAGACTAAAATCAACTACAAGTACATAATTTCAAACATTAAAAGTTGATATATCATCCTGCTCTGCTTTTAATTCCAACGGTAACATTTGGGGAAGAAGAAAGCTAGAGTGGTGTCGTTGTGTTCAAGAAGGAAGATTAATGAAACGATGCGTTTTGTTCTTCTGGTTTCTTAAGACTGTAGCGGCTCTGTAACTACTTTCTGTTAGTTAGTTAGCTGAGATGTAACAGAGCTTAAAGGCTGGAATCAAGCCTTGGCCTATTCATTCATGAAATACAATCTGATCATTTGTGGAATTAGGGTTTGATTGCTGATTTGCAACAACACAAACGTTGCACATCCCTTGTGTACATGCACTAAAAACAAATAGATATATTATGCTTGAGATATATGTAAAAGAACGACATCCCTAATTTTAAGTTAGGATTTGATGTTTGAACTCGACAACTATTTTTATAAATTTGGTATGTACTACGAATTTACCACTTAATTTATGCACTTCAAGCATACTCATCATGAGTGTATTTGATGGGAAATGAATTCTTCCACCTTATGTGTCAGTCAAAGAATATACAAGACACATTAAGAATTTGACAAAGTATAATTTTATATTTCACAAGTACGAAGGTGGTTTGAGCAAATGTGGTTTTCATCTATTTATACTAAAGACTTGTTTAAATGGACGACTATGATTTAAAAGGCATAAACATTTTCGATGAGTGAGATTTGTTGTCTACATAGATTATGCAATTCTAGCAATTATTATAACACTCAATAATTATCTAGACATTTCCAACCTAAAAACACTATACTTTCTAGAGAATTCTCTAAGGGTAGAAAATCTTGCAAGCATCCAAGAGTTTTTGGGTTGGACTTGGAAGGTTGAGTCTTGTAAAGATTTGTACTTGATCTTGTGTCATTTTGGGCGGAATGAAATGTTATATATTTTGCACGTGACAATTAAATGTGCTTTTCTTGCATTTTCCCAAGCTCCCCGTAACCTTCCAAATATTACCATATTGGCGCACATTGCAATTTTTTTTCCATTTGGAGATGATTTTTTTATTCTGTAACGTTACGTTGTTAATTGACTGACAACTCATCGTGAAATTTGGTATAATTGTAATGTGTATTAAACCTCCCTTTAACTCTAGCCTCAAAAGAGTTGACAGCTACTAATCCTACTATATGTGTTGAATGACATTTACTAGCTAAACAATCTTTGATCAGTGGAAAGGTATTAGTAACATTAACAATGACAGTTTGTGTAGAAGATGTTTAGATAATAACATCTTAGCGTTGTATACAATGATGCAATAAATTAAATTCCACCTAGAATAGATAGTATATAAACACAAGAACTCTACTCTAATTCATTATGTTATGTCAATATACAAAGCTCTCAACATCAACTAACTAACTTTCAGATACATTCCAATTGGTTGATGGAAGACTTTTTCGGTTTTAAGCGGGCCTACACGTGTACATTCGCAGTTGACATCTTTAAGACGTTTTAACACACTCAGACTAATCCACATTTGAGATTTTTCAAACTTAAAATATTTACCTCTCTTCATGAATGTGTTGAGCAGGGATCGAACAAAAGCATACTTTCCACTCACGCTGATGAATGACTTTTGGTGTTCAACTTAAATGCAGAATGTTTAGGTATGTATCAAAATTTTATTGATCTAGATTGTATGAATATAAATTGGTGCACTTATTGTGTATCTAGTAATGTGCATTTAGAACTTTCTGGCAGCGTCCTTACTTCACCTCAACGCAGATCCCAAGGGCCACCGGAGCTTCGAATCCGTCTTTTCCTTTAAGATTTTCGGTGGCCCAAATCTCTGTTCCGTTTTCTAGGTGTTTCTCTTTGAATAATATGTCTGATTTAGGTGTATTCTGGGTGTTGGATATGTGAAGCTTTCGCCCTATTTTGGTGTCTTGATCAGATTTCTTTCTGAAGCTTGTTCCCTTCCAGTTTCAATCAGGTTTGAAATTCCTAATATCTAACAATTTCAGCTCTTTTTGAATCTTTGGTTAGTTCAGATCTGTTGGGGGTTTAGTGTTGCTGGCTTGTGGTGGCTTTAGTTTATCTTTCAATTTTAGTTATTGTTCTTAGTTTGAGTGTTAATGGAGGCTCTCAAAGCTTTAGTTAAGGATCTCTCTACCT
>JAYMTG010000494.1:0-12019 GCA_036897565.1 Pelargonium exstipulatum
CAAATTTATTTTAGATTTTGCAGTACAGAAACAACAACAATAATTGTAGTTGTGCACCAACTCAGAGATAAATTCACTATTATATTCTGCAAATGTGTTTTTGGAACTACAATGGTACTGGATATACATACTAAAGCTTGACTGTGTCAAGTGCAACTATGCCTTTCTGATAGCATTCATAGTTCATGTGCCCGTAATTTTTGACATTTCTGTAAATCCTCGGTCTCTTCTCGTCCACCAACCCATCCACTGCCCCAATCTCTCTCTCTGGATCTGGCTCATGAATAACAGCCAGAGACATTCTCATCTTCTTTGTGTTAGTAACCGCCCTGTGCAACGGACTTCTGAATATCCCGTTACTCATTATCTGCATCCATCAACAAAGCATATTAAGTGTTTTGTTTACTGTCACTCAAATATTGTGTTCAAGTTGAGCTCTATATATATAACAAATGTACCTGCATTTGATCACCAAGATTGACAACAAGAGCATGAGGAATTACTGGAACTCTAACCCAGTGACCATCTTGGAGGATTTGGAGACCTTCCACTTCTTCATCTTGCAAAAGAACTGTGATTCCTGATCTATCTGTATGAGCTTTGACACCAAGAACAAGATCCGGTCTTGAACATGGCGGATAGAAATTGAACCTTGCTTGCATCAATGATCTATCTCCAAACTGGCCAGAGAAGCTAGTCTCTTCCAAATTCAATGACCTTGCCATGAGCCTTGTTTGAGTACGTTATCACTTTATTGACATAAATTAAATGGCTTAAGATCTTTTTCCTCTCATTTTAAAGGAAGCATTTTTTTCCTTTCAAATTTCCACCTTCAACAAAACGCTCCCACATGACGTCGTTTTAGCTGGCTGAAGGACACGTCATCGAATGTTCATTGCTTCCGGGACGGAACTCTGTGGGGCCAAAAAGCCGGTGGGTCCCGGAAACGTCTTCAATCGTCGAGCAAGAACCAACCAAATTTCACAAAATTTCCAAACTGCAACCATAGCCACACAGCAGCGGCAATTCCGTGGCCACCTCGAAACCATGGCCAGAGCCATAGACACAAGCTCTTAGCTTCTCTCTCCACACTTCCAGTCATTTGTGCTTGTGCTTCACCAGAGACCATGGCTGCTTCCAAGTTCACTCTCAGAGCAGAAAGCTTCAATTTTCTTTTTCCCCACAGAACTGATTCCCACACCTCTGTCACCGTCAGGCACAAGCGGACCAATTTCCACCTCTTTCCATTGAACCGTCGCTCGAGGTTCGCGATTTCATGTAGCATCAAGGAGAAAGAGAATGTTAGAGGGACCGAGAGGGCCCCGGAGGTGCTCACTGGCCTTCGGGTCGACGATTTGAGCTCGGTTTCGGATTCGGAAGGCGAATCTGGAGGAGTAGGTTTTCATTGGAACTGGCCTCCTTGGAAGAATATTCCTCAGAGATATACGCTAATCGGCACCACCTCGCTGGCCTTTGTAATTTGTAATATGGATAAGGTGAGCTGCTGTGTTTGTACCTCATTCGATTCTCTAGGGCATTACTGCGAACAGTTTGAGGTTATTAATTATTAACTCGTTGTTTGGTTTGTTCGCTTTGTTCTATCTGTCGGAGATGAAGGAGAAAGAATTTTTGGAAGGTCAAGTCATATGCAATACATAAAAAGTATGGATTATTGGATGCTTAAGATATTAGTGGGTATAAAAGAGACAATGATGAAACACACCTAAGTGAATGCAATGAGTGAAGTGAGAATTGAAGTTTTTAGTTGTATTGTTGAATCTCTGTAGACTTGGGTATGAGTGCTATCTTTTTGTTCTCTAATTGTTGTGTGCTTAATTGGGCAGGTTAATTTGAGTATTGCTATCATTCCAATGTCCCATCAGTTTGGGTGGAGTTCTTCGACTGCTGGACTGGTGCAGTCTTCATTCTTTTGGGGGTATGCTTTGAGTCAGTTGCCAGGAGGATGGACGTCCAAAATATTTGGTGGAAGGTTTGTTTCCAAAAGCTTAAAATATATGTAGGAAATTGTACATATTTTACTGAATGATTTGGCTATTGATAGTATATTTGTATGTTATCAGCATCTAAAATCATCAGACATCTGAGGATTACAATCTTGAGATTTGTCACTTTCCACCCCAAAAAGGAGGAAAAGGAAACAGAAAAGTTTTAAATTTTAGTCACATATGTATAGCATAATATCATTAAGGTTATGCAAGGCCATTACTGAAACCCAATAATTAACCATTCTATTGGTTTTCTCTTACCAAGTCTCAATCAGAATGTCAAGAGTTTTCGATATCAAATCTCCATAAGGGCATCTCTAATGCTTAGAATCTTTTGTGAATGCTAAGAGGAGAGAGTGTGTGCCACATAGCTTATCACCCTCTTTAGTTTTTTATTCTCCAATGCTTAACTCCTACTATAGTGGGTTGCTAATAGGAGAGAGAATATGAAATTGGGATGTTTAGCATTGGGTGCTAAGCTTAGCATCCCCTCCTTAGCACCTTCAATTCCAATGCATCTCTACTAAAGAGGCTCTAACACTCTTTATGCATCTCTTATAATTCCCATCAAACATGCACAATCAAACCAATATATGGACATATGTAATGCACTGCCCCTCATATTCAATGACCAAATAAAAAAATAAAAAAAATAAAAAAATAAAAAAATAAAAAAATAAAAAAGTGAAAAAGAAAGAACGTAAAAATATATATATGAAAGATGAGAAAACTGGGAAGAACATTAGGATAAACTCAAGAAATTAAAAGCCCCATTTCATGGATTTTCTCTATACTATGTTCCAGAACTTTTTACAGCTTCTGCTTTGCTTTCCTTTATGAAGTTACATCTACTAAGTATTTTCATGTTTGCTTTTCTGTTACCTTTTCCCCCCGCAGAAATGTTCTTGCAGTTGGGGTATTGACATGGTCATTAGCTACCGCACTTGTTCCTTGTCTTGCTGGGTTTATGCCTGGACTACTCCTTTCAAGGGTTCTGGTATGAAGGTCTTCTTCCAAAACCCCTTTTCTTCTACTTCGTATATTTTAATCCAACTTCATTATGCATAAATGCATGCATACATGTAATATCATTTTATTAGACTATTGAAAGGTTTGTTTTAATATGGACTATCTCATGTGATTGTATCAATTGGAGTTATATTGTGTTTAATATGCCAGGTATTTTTGTAACTTTTCACGGAATCCTCTTTGTTCTAATATCCAGGTTGGCATAGGAGAAGGTGTATCCCCGTCAGCTGCAACTGACCTTATTGCCAGGCATGTATGGCTTCCATTTTTTTGTTGACATTTTTCTACAATAAATATATGAAATTATGTCTTGATATGATCTCTACTAGTGTATTCTGTTTGCTAATAATTTATTCTTTATATGTCACGGTTGGACCAAATTAGTTATTTCCTTATCAATGAATATGACACAGAAAACCAGTGAACTTATATTTTAGCAAGTACTTATTTTTTGTTTGGCAAAGATCATGTTTCTGGGTCTAGTAGCTGGTTTCTGATTTATGCAATTATCTGTTTATCACCTTTTATACTCACATGGTCCTTCAGAAGTTACTGTTCCAGGCTCCTTTAAAAGTTATACTTTTCAAAACTGTGAAACTCAGTTTTTTTGTCTTGAACCATTTTTTTTTCCCAGCTTGTTGAAATCTATAATTTTATTGGTTATATTATGTTGCATCAATTATCTAAACATACAGTGGCCAAGCTTTACGCCTACTGTTTCCAGCTTGTCTGAGTGGTTCCTATTATCTCCGTCCTATTTCGCCGATTCTCTTCATCTTTATGATCATCTATTGAGTTGGTTAACATCAAAGTTGTCATTATGCCCTTTCATTATCATTTAATTTAAGATATTTCTGTGGTGAAGTGTCTTTATCCTGAGAGCTAACATACAAGTCTTTTGGCTCCTCTTTTGCATTGTCCAACACTACATGCAGGTTCATACCGTTGGAAGAGCGCTCAAGGGCTGTGGGGTTTGTTTTTGGTGGTCTGAGTGTAGGAAGTGTCGCAGGGTACGTACCATTGAATGTTATTTTACAAAAATGAGGATTGTTTTGTATAATTAATTGGTAGGTGGATGCTCTACCATCTATTTATAATAAAATTAACATATTAATGCTCTGCAGGCTTCTTTTTGCTCCTCCTCTCATTCAGAATTTTGGCTGGGAATCAGTCTTTTACATATTTGGCCTTTTGGGGTTAGCCTGGTGAGTAGCTATTGTTAAATCAGCGTATTGTTTTTCTTGTTTCTTACTTGGAGTGAAGAGCTTTTTGATCTGATCAATGTGCTAAGAAATTTATATTGAAATTAAGTTTCTCTTGGTTTTGTATCTGGCTTTATACTCATCATGTTACCTCCATAATATGTTGAAGGTTCACGGGGTTTCAGTTGCTTGGTGAAGGACAAAGATCATTTGCTGAACCTATTTCTCGTGAGTGCTTAACTCTTTCCGCTTGTTTCCCTTATATGATCTCATGTTTTGTCATATAGATGTTGACTAGTCAATACAGCATAAATTCTGGGTTGAATGTGTATAGTTTTGCTTATTGCTTTAATTCATAATGGCTTTTAGGGAACTGTGGATGTTTTCTGTCTAAATATGGTCAATACTTGCATAGAAGAAACTCTGATCACCACGTTCCATATTTAGAATGATTCTAGTTTTGCTTGGGGATCTCTCTCCAAGTTCTTTTGCATTAAGATTCAAGATACAAATGCTCAATGTTTTCAGCAATAAGCCGACAGAATATGCATGTAGTTGTCAAACTGAACTCCCTTAGAAAGAATCAATGTTTTTGTTGCATAATTTCTCCCTGGCGATACCTACACAATGAAATTCTTTTCTTAGGTTTTGCATTAAAACCACACTAGATTCTGCCTTTACATTTCTGTCTTTCAGATCCTTTTTCATTTTATTTGAGATCATCTCTCAATATGGTCATGAGTGGGTGTACGTTATATCTGACAGGGTCCCAGTCTATTTATACAAAGAAATCATGGAATACTTCTCTTGAAGAGTTGGGTGGCTCACTGAAGGTATGATGCTTATTTTTTTTTGCCTTTTTGGATACTGCAGTCGTTAAGAAATGTACTGGTTGTGAGGAAGTACTCAATTCTTCGCGAAATGTAAATTGAAGTTCTGAGAAGTGGATGCTAATAGTATTTGAGGAAACCTTGTTGACTTAGTTGGACATGGTTATGGATTATTCATTTTCATTACACATGCCTTCAAGTCAATTATGCATTAGCAGCTTTAGTTAAATTCTGTACCTCTAGGAGTTGATGTCAATGATTGTGGTCTTTAGTGTTGCTATATTATTATTATGATTTATAAGATATAGGCGAGATATCCTGATCAAGTTCGATGATTAAATTTCTTAACTTTCAGTTGCTGATGTCAAACTGTAGTGTTGTTATATGATTATGAGTTACTCCTAGGATCTAATAAAGTTTCGATTTGTTGTAAACAAGTCTTGTAAGTGCTTTTAATGCTATGGTAAAGTATTCAAAACCTAATTTGTACATTACTTGTTTTCTTACTATCTCTTGTAGGATATACCATGGAAGGAATTTTTCCAGAGTCGGCCTGTATGGGCTATGATATATGCTCATTTCTGCGGAAGTTGGGGTCACTATACTTGTCTATCTTGGCTGCCTACCTACTTTAGGTATCTTTTATAACAAGTCACTATTTTGAATGTTTTAGTTATTTGTTAGTCGTATTGGCTCTTGACTAGCATAGTGTTAAGGTTATTTCTGCATCAACTTTGGTAGCTCATCTCTTACCTTTCGGTTTAAGTATATGCTATTCATGATGTATTCAGGTCAAGAATTAGCTCTATTTTCATAACATTTACACCCCATTTACTTCGTCTGTAAATAATTTTTTATTGGAGGAATTCATTAATTTTATTATGTGTCTTGAACATGGTGATCTTATTCTTAAATTTTCAAAATATCCTTGCAATCTTAATAGAACCTAACTCAACCCCTATTTCACTTCATCTTTTTCTCCCTTTCCAATTTCTCCACACAAAAATTATTCGAAGAAAATGTTTATGACATCAGAGAATGTCATGTGCAAATCACATGATGAGAGAATAAGTTTCTCCATGGAATTGATGATTTATAGACGGCATGAAAACACATGGGGGGTAAATAATGTAATAAGGTTATAATTAGTTAGAATTTGTCCTTTATTTTATTTTATGATAATGTACAATGATTCCTATAAGAATGCTGTAAAATCAGATTTTTGACTGAAATATACTATATCTTTACCCATTCTACAAAATGTTTAGTTAACTTTGCCGTTATATTTACATAGGGGAAGTATGTACTCCAAAAAAAAAAATCCCTTTTAAAGTTCAAACATAAAGCATTTAGCATCTTCATCAGATTTTCATCTTCCTTATTTATACGTGTGCAGTGAGGAGCTCAACCTGAATTTGACAGAAGCTGCATGGGTAAGCCTGGAAAGATAACTATGCATAGCCTATATGCATATTAGATTCTACTAGCATATGATACTAGATGCCTCTGGCTTGACATGTGCATTATTTCAGTGTGCTCCAGAATGAGAATGCAAACTTTGCTGTTGCATGATTAGTATGATGAGCATGCAAAGGAGATGAATCCCATTATCAGATTTTTGTGAAGTTCTTTTGGCAGTTTTATGTGTTAATAATTTCATCATTAATTTCAGGTTTCTATCCTACCTCCACTGGGTTCAATTCTTGTGACTGGCCTTGCATCACAATTCGCTGACAACTTAATTTCGAAGGGAGTTGAGACCACTACGGTATGAAAAGAATGAAAAATTAACCTCGATTCCTATTTATAATGAGGTGATAATGGAAGTCCTATATTTAGAGCGATTCTTAGTAATGATGCCTGATTTTTGTACAATTAGGTGCGGAAAATCTGCCAAACTATTGCATTTTTGTCTCCTGCTGCTTGTATGACTCTTGCCTCTCTGGATTTAGGACTACCACCATGGGAAATGGTGGGGGTTCTCACTTGTGGTTTAGCCCTCTCAAGCTTCGCTTTGTCAGGTACTAAACAATACTAAGATATGTTATTTTGTTCCCCCACCTCACACACACTTCACGATGTAGATTTTTGACCACTGATCCAATCATTTTTTGTCCACAGGACTATATTGTACACATCAGGATATGTCACCAGAGTATGCAAGTATACTTTTGGTACGGAAGCACACAAACCCCAAAATTTTATGTTCACTATTTCTGTAACCATTGATTTAGTTTCGGGGTTTCAGCTTTTTTGTCATATACTCAAATCCATAATTTTCCTGGAATCATCCTGGATTTACCAAGAATCCTGCAATAATAGACTTGAGTGATTTTTTATTTGGTATCAGGGATATAGTAGAAGCTTTCCCTTGACCCTTTTTACAGATTGAGCATTCATAATACATTGTAGCGAAAATATTCAACCCATGCATCATTTTTTATAGACTGGAGTTTATACCTTTGGGTTCATTAAGCTTAGAATCATACATGAGCATGTTCTTGAAGACTGAAGTAAAGTAGCTGTAGTTGCTTCAATGTGTTCCATCATATGAGATAGCTCTTGTGTTTTATTTCAGGGTATTACCAACACTGTTGGAGCCGTGCCTGGAATTGTAGGTGTTGCCCTTACTGGTTATCTTCTCGATTTGACTCACTTATGGAGTGTAAGTTGCCATCTTTACCGATTCTTAAATTCCCATCACATTAGCAACATTTATCCTGGCAAAAAATTCACCATTTTCTTCTCTCAACTTTGTAGACATCGTTGTTTGCACCATCAATCTTCTTCTACTTGACCGGTACAGTCGTTTGGTTGCTATTTGCCAGCAGTAAGCCGCAAACTTTCTCTAAGAAAGATTAACAGCGCTTTAATTTGTTGGATTAAATTGATCCTCGAAAAGCATCCACCTCGAGGAAAGCTTTCCTTCCATTAAACACCATTTTGATCTCTCTCGAAGCTAAGGGTGGAATGACCCCATAATATACATTGGATTTTCTTTTTTTCCATTTCCAATTGTATATCTTATATAGAATTGTAGATGTAGATTTCCACTTGTAATATACCAAAACACAGCTGTATACAATATTTTGTAGTGTTTGTTCTGACAATGAACCTCATGTTCAGCTTTGGATTCTTCACTTTAAAAAAAATGAAGCTTTGTACTGTTACAGTTAATACCTATGGTATTTTTATTTCAATCACTATCCAGAACAAATTTCGGTTCCATCTAGTGCTACCTATTTGCAGGCCGGAAGAAGTACATCTGGTATATGAGCAAATACAATAGAAAATGGAGCAACCATTATTGGTGCTGATGAGTCCACAAATACAGGCTCCAAAGAAGGTATGTCTCCTGATGAACTTACAGTTAAAGCATTTCCATTAAGCAGCATGGTTTGGCTGTGTAAATCCCCGTCCTTTGCGGTTAGGTGATATTCCTCTCGCGGGAGCTCGTTTTTATTATCCCGAGGAAGCTTAATGACATCTTTCCTATGAGATTTGAGTTTGTATTTGTGTGTATGTACCAATGTCCGTGTACTGTTATACACAATCTTGGCCTCAACTGTAGTGCTGTTGTCTAGGTTGATGAGCAGCAACATGACCCCTTTCTGCAAAATAAGCAGTGTAATCAGTCAAAGATAGGTTACTTGATTTGATGATTGTGATCTTGAATTTAACTTACAGATTGTTTCGCACAATGCGCATAAGCTCGTATCTTTTTCGGTCCAGAAAAGCTAGTCGACACTACATTTCTTCCCATTAACCGGTGCCAAAGCAGCGCGCTGCATTGACAATATCAATCAATTGTCAAACACGTTTTCTACACGTAAAGACTATAACAAGTTCAAGTTCCAGGTCAATAACCTGTAGTAGTCTGGGTTTGGGACAAAGTTGGAAGTGTTAAGAAGACCATAATTCCCACCAATTAAAGACTGCCGGCAATATGTTTTTGTATCATATGACGATGCCATTGCAAGCTGATCTAGATACCTGTTTGTTTCGTCCAGGAAAAACCGTCAAACCCAGATTTTAACAGAAGGAAACTCGGCATTTCAATCATTATTTATGGTCATGGTCATTTACCAGAAACTAAAAACAAACGCATTCGTCACGAGGTTATGGCCACTATTGTAAGCTCCTCCGGACTCACCAACCCATGAAACAGCTTTAGTTGATGTGCTCTTGAGGGTGTTCTGGAGGCTCCTGAATGTATTAGCCTCATTATCAAGATACGTTGGATTCAGAATTTTCTCAACAAGATGCGTATCGACTCCTATAATACATGAAAATATCAGAAAAAGAGCTGAAAACACAGTCAATAATCAGATTATTCACTGAACATATACCTGGGCCAAGATTGTATATGTGGTGAGTGACAACATCCATAGAGCTCCCAGTTTTAACTATGAGTTCTTTGAACCAATTTGCATCAAAGAATCCACCAGGTGCTAGGACTAGTGGCTTAGGTTCTATATCTTTATAAACATTTTGTACTATGTTCGCAAGAGCAATTGTGTCTGCAGCGTACTGACTAGCTGCAACTCGTGTTCCCACTCCCGAACCACTCAATTCGTTCCCTAATCGGCCACAACAAAACATATAAGATCATCATTCATCATATAAGCATTGCATTAGCCTATGAATCGAAAGGCTATGCAAGAAGAGCATGGAGAGAGCTAGCATTCATACCGAGCTCCCAACCAGAGATGACATAGTTGTTTCGGACAGTATAGCGAATGAGGGATTCGGAATTGGTGTAATCCCAGGCTCCTACAGAAGAGCCATCTCGTTTCATAGACCGTCCAGAGAGAGCATTTAACCCGAAAATGATCTTAGCCCTGAAGTACAAAACTTGGTTAGTGATCAGTTTATTGAAAGATTGTATAGCAAAAACAAGAAAGTGTTGTTGTTTACCCAGATTTCTTGAAAAATGCATTGAGCTCATCCCATCTTTTCATGGGCAAGCAACCCTGAGTGAAACCAAACATCTCTGAGGTGTTTTTAGCAAATGGAGTGCAAGGTTGATGATTATCAGGTGTGCCATAAATGAGCTTATCTTGCAATGACCCGCCCAATCTAATCTTCAATGGTGAAAAAGCTGCAACATTATTGAAAATGCATCTTTCTTAAATATTCAGGCTTCTGAAAATTATTATAAACAAAACTTTACCAATTGATAAGCATACAAGTATGAACACAGAAGAAAAATAAATTCATATCAGATAAATGAATTTTTTTGTTTAAGATCAAACCTTTGATAGCATTTAAGAAGATATTGTTGCTGAGATCCTGCACAGAGAAGAACACCAAACAAGCTCAGTAATTTTCAGGAAAAAAGTTATAAAAAAAACTGGTCTTTACCTTAGAAATCAGTTCATCAACAAAATGAAATTGAAGTTAAGAACCACAAGAAAGACCCAAAAAACAAAAATTGCTATCATCAGACATCATGGACAATAAGTAATAATTGTAATTTTAACTCCTCAATTACTGATAACATCACAAACCAACCATGAACCCTTTTTAAGATGATGAATTCTGAGAGACACAAGAACTGAAAAAGAGTAGAAGCAGCAGAAAATATGTGCAAATACCAGATTGAGCAGAGAGGCAAGACCCCAGCTGCATGTCCCATAGTCACATTTCTCAGGAGGCCACCAATCCAAAGTGGCACAAACAAAATCATCATCAATCCTTCCAATGGCAGCTTTGCCATCAATAAACACACTTCCTTGCACAGTAACATCTCTCTGTGCAGCCTGTGAGCTCACAGATTTGAGGCTGAGGCTGAGGCTGAGGATACAGAGCCAGATACACAAACCCATGACCCAAATCTGAGAACCCATATCCAAGATGCTCAAGATCTGATCCTATGTGTATTGTTTGAGGAGATGAGTATCAGAGAAGATCAGAGCCAGAGTTTGCCATGGCAGAGCTACAAGACAGGCTAAATTAAGGAAAGTGAAATGAAAAGAAAGATTAGTACTTTAAGGATGTGTCACTCATAAATGATTAAACAAGATGACCTGATGCAACTAACTGCAATAAATAGATGTGTCACAGATGATTATACAAGATAATATGATCCAAATAATTGTAAGTAATTACACACTTGGCTGGCAGTGTAAATGATAAAGCTGAGACCTTGCAGCTCAAAACCATGACAGAGGGTTTGGGGCAAAATGGGCAATGGATTTTTTCTTCTTTTTCACTTTGCTTTAGCCTTTAAGGAAGAGAAAGATTTTTCTAAGCAAAATGGCAAAAAAGACAAAAGCCACAGGTTAGGAGTGAAGCCACAGCCACAGCCACAGCAAATGGTTTGTCGGTTTTGGTAGAGTACACTGTTGAGACTTGAGAGGTGAGAGCATGAGGCCTTGAGCAACAAAACTAAACCCTAAAAATCAAAGAATCTATCAAAAAAGCAAACTTTAATGAACATAAGTTACATAATCAAAACACCATTAAAGAAAGTGTCTTGTTGTGTTGAGAGATATTCATGGCTCATTTGACTCTCAGTTCTTTTCCCACCCAAAAAAAAAAAAAAAACCAGTCTAACATAAAATCTGATTGGGCATGTGAATAATAAATCAAGAAATTATCAAAATAAATAAGTAATTGTGCACTAAAATACTCTATATTTGTGACAAACAAACATCCATAGGTGTAGAATAGGTCCAAAAATTAAAATATAGAGTAGGTGAATATTTTTTCGTAATTATAGATAGTAACAACAACAACAATAATAATCTATTGTGACTTGTGAGTCATCTAGTACTCTAGAATTCATGAATTAGAGACCCACACTGCATGTTTTTTGTCTTTTAAGTGATAAATAAAGCTGTACATGACATGGGACATGCAGATCCAAGAAAGGGTAGATGAAGATCCATGAAGAAATTTATTTAATAACCTAACACTTTACAATGGGAGCTGATATTTCCAAACCAGC
>JAYMTG010000495.1:0-12017 GCA_036897565.1 Pelargonium exstipulatum
GTGATCTACATATTCAAGTCATTGAAACATAGTTACTTCACATCTCTATAATGTATGTGATCGAAAACCTTAAATTCATGTTTATTTTGGGAAATTGATTTCATCAAACGTGTAATTTATATTTAGTAGCATCATTATATTAAGGGGTAGTTGTAGTTTAGTGCCCTATACTTGACACATTTTGCAATGACTATCCCTAATGTTTGTTTTGTAACTTTTCAGTGTTCCAAACTTTACCTCAGCTCTTTCCGTCCATGAAAATGGACTTACTACTCAATCATTTCATTCTTTAATTCTTTAATTTTTTAAATTAGTTCGTGAATCATACATTACCCATCTAATTCAATCGGACTTACTACTCATGTTTGGAAAAAATACAAGCCCAATAATAGCTTTTAACAAACTCACATCTGAATTACAATACTAGAATGAATATATTCCGATACATTTACAGGCTTTCTTCATTGTTATTCACTTTTTCTTTAGTTTTGGCCAACATGTGTATGATTGAATGAAGGTATGGATCTTATAGATCATTGTGCATATATAGAGCTGCACAAAATGAACACTAATTGCACATATCTATCAATCTATGTATGAATGAATGTTCATTTCTATTAATTTTTTTGTTATATATAATGACATTTACTAGCGAAATATTAACCTTCGTTCACGTGTTGGAACACGTGTTTCACACACACCCATGTTACTTTCTCATTTATGTTCATGTTTTTCGTACTTACTTTCTCGTACTTACTCGCTCTTGGAACGTACTTACAAATACTAAGATTTTCATATAACTGGCTTGATATTGCATCTAAATATTGTTAGAGTCCTTGACTCCTTGTCTACAAAAATTGTGCTCCTGTGATAAGACTTAGAGCTTGTTTGTCAAGTCTAGATGAGGCCGGTAAATTTCGGTAAGTTTCGTTAAGGATCTAAAAGTCTCGATAAATTGTTGTGTATGAGTAGAATATTTCAATTTTAACTAATCATCATGACAAACATTTTTAATGTCCCCACTGCCCAGCCCGTATAAGAAGATAAGTATCATATAATAACATGAACAAAATGTACAAGATCCAACCCACTCACAAGGCCCATTTCCCTTCTCATCATTTCTGGTTCCAGTTTTATTTATTTTTACATTCATATAGCTAGATACTGAGTTTTGAAGATTCCTGCACCGCACTGCACATGGTGATTCTCTATCCACCTAATCTACACACTTTTTTTCCCAGCAGTACTCGCGAAGAACAGACCAAAGAAAAGAAACAAGATCAGAATAGACCAAACACTGAATAAAACAAAAGGGAACAATAAAATGTCAATTTCTTTTAATTTTGACCCCAAGAAAACATGCATATAATATAATCACAAATATTATATATAAAATCTAATTGCGGCCATGGTAGCAGTAATATATAGTTCTACAAAATTAATCAAACTGTCTTTTTTTTTGGGTGACTTTAAAAATCTAAGGTGACGCAGCCTTATCAACAACATTGTTACCGTTATTGTTGTGGTACCTACACAGCACCTTGCACTTGACGACGTTGCCGTACACATAAAACCCAGGGGCCACCATGATCCGAACCACGGAAGGGGCCAGCATCCCAGCCTTGTCCCCCCCCATGTCCTCCATGTAAATCGGGTCGAACTGCACCCCCTTACCCACCCGAAAAATGGGCAGCCCCGGATGGACCGACGTGGCTAGCAGGTGGCCCAGCCATACATTCTTGGACGCCCCGAAAAACGCCTGCAGCAGCGGCTCCGGCCAAGCCCGGTTCCAACCGAGCATCGCCACGATCTCGCTCATCTTCTGATCGCAGAACCTGCTGAACTCCTCGCTGAAATGCCTGGTCCCTTTGTTCAGGACTTCCTCCCAGGTGAGCCCCTGGAGCACGCTGTACGACGCGTAATTCGCCTCGCACCGGTCGATCGGGTTCAGGACGGAGCTGTACGAACTCTTCCGGAACCCGACCGACTCGAAATCCTCGAAGAAGGCTTTGTTCAGCAGCGCCTCCAGGTAAAACAGCACGCCCCTGGGGTTCTTCGAGAACGAATTGATCCTCACATCGTACGGATGGAGGAGAGTGGAGATCCGCTCGTACACTTTGCCTCCCATATGCCGCAGTTGCATCGTGAGCGCCCGGCTCAGGAGCCGCACCGACGACCGGGCTTCCGAGACGGAGATCAAGAAATGTTCGATTACCTTGTCATGTACGCCGATCAGGCTGTGGTGGTGGTTTTTTCCCTTTGAGCTAATGCTGCATTCTTCGAGACCGGACTTGAGATTGTGACAATAGAGCTCGAGCTTGGTGAGCTTCTTCTCGAGTTCGGCCATGGAGTACTTGAGCCGAGACGCTTCCAGAAGAGCCTCGTCTCTCTTCCGCGTGGCCTGAATGAGCTTGTGCGATAGCTCGGCCACGGCTACCTTCCACTGCTCCTCCCTCGCCGTCGACGACATCTCCGACGGCCTCGGGCTCTTCCGCGTCAAGGTGGAGATAATGGACTTAAAGATTTTATTAGGACTCGCCACGGACGTTTTGTTGAGCCCGCCGTTAGTGTCCAGCGGCACCACCGTGATCTTCTCGCGGGCGTGTGGCCGACACTTGTTGCAGGAGACGGAACCGTCGTCTTCCGCCGCGTCGTCGGGCTCCGGCCGCTTCTTGGTGGTGGCTGGCTTGGCATTCTTAGCCGCGCCGGGCTGGTGCAAGGGAGTCGGGTGGTGCTTTGGAGTGGGTCCCTTGTTATCATCATCGGCTTCTTCTCTTTCAGATTCTTGAATCTGCAAATTAAAAAACAAACAAATTTTGAAAAAAAATCGTCAGCCATCTCCGGTTACTGTGAAATTAAGAAAGAAACAGAGTAAAGAGGGGGTTGCGTACGGGAGTGAAATGCGGAGAACGATGAGAAGGGTTGAGAGGGGAAGAGGGAGATTTGGAGGAGGAAGGTGAAGAAGAGGAGGAAGGAGCCATGACATACAACTCTATCTATTTTGTCAAAAAAAAAACTCTTATCTAAAACTATGAGCAGAGACAATTTTACAATTTTATGTTAGTTCGTGTTGTCCAAGATTTTTTTGTTGTCATGCGAAAAAAAAATAATAATAACAATAGCAATAATAACACTGCCCGGGTTTTTTATCCTCCCGCCGCTGCTGGAGAGGAGAGAGTTATGTATAATGTGTGGGTGTGGGTTGTGAGCTCTGTTTCGCAGTCTATTTTCGTTTTCTTTCATTTTCTTAGGTTCATCTTTCGTCTTGTAATCATGGCTGTGACTTACAGACGGAGAGTAGCGCAGATACAGAAAGAAATTTAATAGCTCGTCCCATGCGCTACAGTGTGTTGTACCTTGCAATTTACTGTAAATTTTATGTTTTAATCTCTTCTAATTGCAGCCGCATGCACTACATCATTAATGATGTTATTAATATTGCTTACGAGAAGAGAGCAATATCTCACGTTAATGCCATTGATTGAGCTCAAACTGGAAGAGCATAGTTGTTCTTTGAAGAAATAAATTCATACCTAGTATTGTAATAAAAACAAGGAGTATAATTGTATTCAATTGATTGTACTGTGCTCTTCACTTAATCGTATCCAATTGTCGAGTACAAATGACTCAATTCAAGAATCATAAGGAGTGAAAAGTAAGCATTAACCGTTGGGTTGTTGGACAATGGAGTGGTGTGGAGCCATTTTGCTTGTAAAAATTGAAAGTTTTTGGAAAATACCTTAGGCCAAGCAAACTGCTAAAATGGATGGTATTGGTAGGGGTAGGGCGCAAGAATTGGCTAGTTCATAAATGTAATCAAGATTTTCCCTTTTGAGCACGACCAAGGCAATTAGGCTTTGGCGTGTAGTTAAGCAAACCGAAACTTGCTGGTTAGTCAAGTTAGGCCCAGCTTTGCCCCTTGAATTATTGCTTTCCCGGCAAAATAAGGAGGTTAGTGTGAAAGTATGGTAGCTAGGTGCGGTACAATTAATGGTATTGAGTATTGACAGTACTCAACTACTAAACTGAAGTGTGGTGACTCTAGCATAAAGGTGACAATCCGTTGAATTGGATCGGATTTAGTTTGAATTTCGGATTAAAACATGAGATTCAATTCGATAATATTTTAAATAGAATTGGATAAGATATTTTAAATTGAATTGGATCGGAGAAATATGCTTATTTTATACTAAAATAACTGGATTTGTCTAAACCAATTCTATCTGATGTGGTAGTCTTTTTTTTGCAAGAAAAATATGATTCGATTCAATCTGATCCGAAATTGATGGATCAAATTGAAATGAATATTTCCTTGATTAAATTTCGGTTGTCTGCGGATTCAGATCCAGATTGCTGGCTCCACTCTAGCATATGCAGACTTAAGACTAGAGGTGGATACAATGGATAATTAATTTCAAACCAATTAGCCCAAGTACTTAATACTATTATTACATATAGAGTCCCATATATGGTGTGGACATCCGTCCATTGCGCTTAAATTTCTATTGCTAGTACTTGCGTGTATTCACGAATATTGTACCTATTATGTTACATGAGGCTCTTGCATATTTATTGCGAAGAGAGGTGGATGGGCACAATGAATGTGACACATGAAGGACCAACAACAAAATGAAACCGTGAAAATGTAAAATTTAGTTGTAAATTCATGAAAATCAAATGCATTACATGAATATTTTTATCAAGAGTTTATGCAGTTTCAATATAGATTTGGAAGAATGGTAAGAGAAGGTCATTATCAGATATTAAAGGCGATTGTCTGCGTGGAAGGTGGTGACATTTATGGCGGCCATCTCTATTGTGAAGAGCTCAACTACTCACATTTATTCGTTCCGCAGATAGGATGGATGGATCTACGGATGGGATGGTGTGTCAAGTTCGGAGAGCAGCGGTGGATCTTGATTCTTCTTCTAGTACAAAAGAAAATCCCAGCTCCAGCTGAGCCCGAGCCACCGCTGTTGCATGTGAAGTTAATAAATGAGACAATGGGCTTAAATTTGTTGGGTGGTCCTTCAAACTTGCTGACTTAAGCTGTAATTTGTCTTTCTGCTAAGGTTATGGACCTGGTTGTATGTTTGATTTCACGTGCAAAGTCCCTACACACTGCTGCTCTGAGCTGACTCCTATTTTTTTTTCTCTCTTTTATAGCCGTTTACCACCTGGCTGGAGCCTGGAGACTATACAGTAAGGTGCAGTATTTTAAATTGTAAAGCTAAGATGACAATCTAGATCTGAATTTATAAGTGTTTAACTCTTATCTGTGGTATATCTAACTCGATTCCTATTCGATCAATTTTTTAAGTCGGGTTAGATTTATTTTGTAATATTTAATAAATTAGACAATGAACATAATTCAACACATTTTGTTCTAAAAATTGACATCAATCCCAATTTGAAGTAATTTTGGATCCGAATCTGCCAAGCCATTAGCAATTTAGCCACGGAAACAGGTTTGTAAACTGCATCATCGTGTATGATACTCCATTTCCTACTTATTGAATTAGATTGATGAATTTGTGAGTGTGAAAAAGGGAGAGAGAGAGAAACCAATTTTAGACTTTAGAGTCTAGTAGGGGTCAACCTAGCGTACTACAACTGACCTAGTATCCTATTCTATGTTCCAACTTATCATCAAATCCGCTGTGTTGCTCAGTTTGAAATTTGGATTTCTTCAAGGCCAATACTATTACTAGGATTTGGAAAGAAAAGAGAGAGATAGAAAGCAAGCCAAACTGTGGCCTTCACTAACTTTTTTTCCTTCATAATCATAAATGATTTCCAAACTATAATACAATCGGACTTGATACATCAAATTGTTCTTCCATATAATTTTAATCTTTTTTTGTTCGGTACAAATATAATTTTAATCTGTTAAACTACTAACTATGAAGCATCTCATGTACGTTAGTACGCGAAGAAGTTAGCCATTTTATTTTAAGCAGGACACTACATGTTAGCAATGGTTTGAAAATCGATTCGGAAGTCCACTTGGTCATGTTACAGAACAGTAAACCCACCAAATAACTTGCAACTAGTGTAGATAGAAAGAAGAGAGAACAAGCAAACACAAAGGGAAAAATCCACAAACAAATCCGGAAGAACATAACGAAGTTCCTAACAAAAAAGTTCATACTTTTCGCATGAGAAACAAACATCATTTCCAGAATCAACTGAAATAAATCATTGACTCACAATATTATCGGATACCCCTTTATTAAGAGAGAAAATAATGTTTAGCCTGAAAAAACATGACACAAGGGCCAAAAAGATGCAAAGGTTGCTAACTACAAGTTTTTAGGAGTAGCAAAACATCTCAAATGATTATCAAACTAAGTCATAGTAAATAATTTGAACGGAAATATCAACATCATGTGCTTAAAAAGCTACTACGCACTAACAAATATTGATCAACATGAAGACAACTCGTCTGAACATTAGATTATAAGTTTCATAAATACACTATCCTAACATAATAATAAAAAAATGAATAGCAAAGACGAAGAGGAAAACAAAATTGAGAGAGAGAGAAACAAGTTTGTGAAAGAAAGAACCATTAGAAAAAAGTGTAGTGGATGTCTGGACGGAAGAAATGTTGGCCAAATCTGGGCTTCAATTGGCCTGATGCGAAGGCCCGAAACCGCAGTTCCCTACCAATGAGCAATTGCGCGCAAGACCCGACCCGTTTTGACTGAAGACCTCTTGGAGGAACAAACAATGATGCAGTCTCTACGTCTTCAACGCTTTTCAATATTGTACTTCTTCAAATTCTCATTTCATTTCTTTTATTTTCGGTGAAATTGAATTCGTCTCCTCGCCGAACAATCCCACAGCTGAACTAAGAACAAGAGGAATTCACAAATCGTTGGCACGCCATGGCAGGATCGCCGAACCTAATGGCGTGGAACGTGTTCAAGTTCTGTACGGTACTACGGGGACTGGGTTCGATCATGATCCCCTTGATCCTCGGAATCGTCGGCTTCACCTACTACCGCCGTCGTCCTCACCGTTTATGGCCCGTCTCTATTTCTCGGCGTCCTCGATTCGCTCTCTTCCTTCGCCATCTTGCTCTCGTTTCATTATCTGGTAAACTGCATTTCGCTTTAGAATTTATTCTTTTGTTGTTGACTAAGAAATTGCAGTCATGAATAGTCATTTTGTTTGTTAAACAAGATATAAACTTTCAAGTATTATGGATTCTGTTATTGTTCTGGGATTTTATTTTTTGAAAGTTTAACAAGTTAACAAAGTAATGTGCTTTGTTGGATTATTAGTTTTTTTAATCTTTTTTTTTTATAGTTATTAGTTTGATTGATTCAAGTGTGAGAATTTCTTTCTGCAACATGACTTTGAAATTAAGAGATTCTGTTGGTCATAGTGTAACACTAATTAGTTGTAAAGTTTGGAGGAAAACTAATGAAGGGGGAAATAAGTAAAGACTTACTACTAAATTTGAATACCAGAATACTGTGGAAGTGATGTCAATGCCAAGTTAGATAATTCTAATTTGTTGTGACGTTCTGATGTGTAGTTGGTGATGCTATTGTGGAGCTATTTTTCCGTTGTTTTAACTGACCCAGGTGGTGTTCCGCCAAATTGGAAGCCTGAAACGGATGAAGAGAGACTTGACTTAGATCCATTGGTTGGATCAGAATATCATGATTCTGAATTAGGTCCAGACAGGTCGAATATGCTGGGTGACCCTGATCAGGGTATCCGGTTCTGTCGTAAGTGCCAGCAGTTCAAACCACCTCGTAGCCATCACTGTTCTGTCTGTGAGTTCTCTATAAAAAGTTTTTTAATGGAAGCTGTGTTGCTATATTATGTAAAACCAAGGAAGCTAACTTTTTTTAATTGGTCCCAGGTGGGAGGTGTATATTGAAAATGGACCATCACTGCATATGGGTCGTTAATTGTGTCGGAGCATTGAACTACAAGTATTTTCTCCTTTTCTTGGTATGCTAATGTTTTTATATACAACTTTTTGAAGTGCATGCCTCGTCATCCATTGAAAGCCTTATTAGATTTGATTTGTGCATGAGCTAGAATGAGCTTTATGTAGTCTTTTCAAATGCAATATTTCTTTTGTTAAGTATTTGTAATTGTTGCAATAAAAAATGGACAGAGAAGAAAGCCATTGTCCAACCATACTAGTTATTATAGTAAGTGGACTGATAAGGATGGGGGCTGGGGGTGGGCTTTGGAAATATTATTTTACCAGCATAAGGCTTCTAAGAATTGCTTGTGCTCTTGATAAGATTTGGTTCATAATTATGCACCACTAAAATGCAAATATACTGCAAGCGTATTTTACTGACTAGTAAACTTCCTACTACCTACATCTTCATTGATAAAGGTTGCAGTTATTGTACCAAGAAACTAAGAACAAAAGAGCCTGTATCATTTTTCAAAAGTGTAATCATAACTTGTAGAATATTCTGGTTAAACTATATATGCTTCATTACTGTATAGCTTATAAAATATTATACTCTATATGTGTACACTTCTTGATAGTATTAGATCCAGTTAACATAGCCTGCTTCTTTCCTAATGCTACTGGTTGCTCTTTGATTGAGGTAATTATATCTAGACTTTCTATACATTGATTTTCTTATTTGCTGATTTTGTCTTCACACTGGAATTGAGATGACAATTTTGTAACCCGCATAGCTTTATGTAAATTCCTAGCAAGAGAATATTTATATTTACTTTAGAATGACTTAGTGATAACTCTTGCAACCCAAAGGAGAAAAACTGATATTTATATTTTTTGTTCTTTGTTTTGATGCAGTTTTATACATTTCTTGAGACCACTCTTGTCACTTTATCATTATTACCATATTTTATAACATTTTTTACTGATGGTGAGATACCTGTAACGCCAGGCTCCCTTGCAGCCATTTTTGTTGTATTTGGTAAGCTATACTACTTCTCTTTTCATTTATATACAGTTCGTGCTTCTGATTTCACTCAGCTGTGAACTTTTTTTGTTGGTTGATACTTGATAATTCAGTATTGAACCTGGCATTTGCATTGAGTGTCATGGGCTTTCTGATCATGCACATTATTTTGATGGCGGCCAATACCACCACTATTGAGGTAATATGTCTTTTGCTTTTGGTTCATATAGTTAGTTAGCTGTGGCATTAAAGTCTTTTTTGTGGTTGTAAATGAAGTCTGATTGCTCAATATTCTTCTTATAGGCATACGAAAAGAAAAACACAGCTAAATGGCGATATGACCTTGGTTGGAAGAAAAATTTTGAACAGGTAATTTTCTTCTTATAACAACATTGAAAGGTTGATATGGACCTATTCAGAAAATTCACCAGAAGGTGCCAGTGTGGAAATCAGTTGCTTGATATATTTAATCTTTCATTTTTGAATTCTTCTTCTGCTAAAGGATGATGAAATGCGGCATATTAGGACATTTAATATTATATGTAAGGGTTAAATAGACTTTTTACAATGTAGGCCCTACCAAATCCTAGATTTGATTTTTTTTTTTAAGTGTATATTTCAAATTCCACACCCCTTCTATTTGTTTGTGATGTTCTTGTAGCTTTACTTGTCGTTAGTTTGATCTTTGTATCCCAAATATACCCCTTTGAAAAACTAAACGAACGCTGGTATTAGAAATTCAAAATATCCTGTATGTCCTCATTTTCTAGGAGTTCAATTTGAAATAGCTACATGAACAGGGAGTTAAAGTAGTTTCTAAATTTATAACTCGTTGCTGTTATTTCTTGTCACAAGCCCATTATGGATTTCACCAAATTAACTAATAACTTTGTAAGAGAAATTGGTTTAGCCAACTGATCTCTTAGTGCATGTGTTGCTCATGTTGTTTCCAAAAACCTTTTTCTATACTAGGTACTTGGGATGGACAAGAGATTCTGGTTTCTTCCTATCTACTCAGACGAGGATATGAGACGGATGCCAGCACTGAAGGGTCTTGAGTATCCATCTAAACTTGACTTAAACTTACTTCAGCAATTTTGAACTGGAACAAAGAGAGAGCTCTTAATTGGAAACCTCAGGCAAGCATTGTTGACATGCCATATAGTGCTCAGTCCAGGCCTTGGCATGGCTTCTGGTTCTTGACAATGACTTGGAAGAGAAAAAAAGAAGAATTTGACTACTTCATTAGAGCCAGATTCTTGATGTAGCTGCTTTTTTAGTCTTGAATCTTGATTTTGTTGCTCATGTATGCTAGCTCAGATATCTGGATCATGCAAATCTTCATGGTTGTTCTTGAAGAGTATGATGAACAGCAAAATATCATAGAAGCATCACAATATATAGCTTATGATTTCAGTACCAATGTACATTCACTAGTTTAATCTTTTTCATTCAAAGCCCTGCATTGAGTACTGTTTATTGTAGCAGAGAACTAGTACATGTATTTCATGAGTTTTACCAATAAAAAAATAATTTATTTTTTTTTACAAAATCTCAGATAAATTATGTTCAACAAGCAACAAGGAAATCCCTATTTCCTTTTCTGCAAAAACTTGCAATACCATCCAAAACTTGCATCACAACCAGACATTTCTACCCAGTGTGCTCCACATCCCTTTACAGATAACACATTTCTCAAAGATTGAGAAACTATTAGTGACTTCAAAAAGAAACAAAAGCACTATTGGGAATCTATGACAACTCTTTAGATAAAAAAAAATAAAAATAAAAAAGTGGTTGTGGGTTCGATTTCTGCACCTAATTAAATGAATATGTTATAGGCCTTTGGCCTGTGCATAAATTCTATTTCTATCTGTTTCCATGGAGTTGTTCTGCTTTCAAGCCTTCTTTCAAAGAGTTCACATGTCCATTGTTGTTTCTAAGTGAAGCCTTCTCGTCTTCCTCGTTACCTTTACAATTTGTTATAAGCCGAAAAGCGCTTACGACTTCACCCATGGAAGGTCGGATCTCGTAATCTTCTTGTAGACACATAGCTGAAACTGCAAGAGCTTTGTAAAGACTCTTGGAAGGGTAGTTCCCTTCAAGCAATGGATCAGCCATCAGTGGAAATTTTTTTCTATCCTTGAGCAGTGGTTGTGCCTACATATTGCCAAATAGAATCAATAATTAGATATGCTTAAACCAATGCTGAGGATGAGAATAAGTCTATGGACCCTCTCTTTGGTTGATCCAGAAACAGAATCGTACAAAGTTAGTGCAAACTTATAGATGTTATGCATCGCGAGAAGAAGTAAGAAAACTAGTTTACAGACCAACATACCCAAGATATTAAGTTCTGTTCCTCTGATGGTCTAGCAATGTCAACAACTCTTCTACCAGTGATCAACTCCATCAGCACAACTCCAAAACTGTAGACATCAGACTTGGTGGTGAGCTTGCCCGTCGATGCATATTCTGGCGCACAGTAGCCATAGGTCCCCATCACCGATGTAAACAAATGTTCGCCTTCTCCTTGAGGACCTACCTTAGCAAGTCCAAAATCGGAGAGCTTTGGGTTCATGTTCTCATCTAATAATACATTAGATGCTTTAAAATCGCGATATATTATAGGTGGTTTTGCAATGTCATGTAAATATTACACTGAAATATTTGAAAAAAAAAAATTAAAATCATGAAGATGATAGGGTACCTTTTAGTTCAGCAAATTTAAAGTGATGTAATAGAGCTGTGTAAAAATGTTACAAATAGTATTCGCTGCGCCGTATGTCCATGTCAAATAAACATCAACAAACCACTTCGTCCTGCGCTGATTGGGTGGCGACATTAGCGCTCCAAGCGGATGCCCGGCGAATAACAGAATTTTGCTCCGACCATACTCAGTTGCAAGTTCGTTAGTTGCTCCGTGGTTTGTTAGTGGTGATTTGACATGAATGTACGGCGCAGCGAATACTATTTGTAAGATTTCCCAATGCTCTATTTTGGTAGGTATCGCGGTTATCGAGCAATTCACTGCTGAAATGGATAATACTCGTACATATTTTAGGTTCACTAAAAATTTTGATACCCCCTGGCTGCCTTTGA
>JAYMTG010000496.1:0-12014 GCA_036897565.1 Pelargonium exstipulatum
TTGAATAACTTAGTTGCTTTCAGAATCCACATACCTCAAGCCAGTGACTGCATCAAATAACTTTTCATCAGCTCTCCAAACCTTTCCGACAGATCCAAATAATTTGGCTATGAGGTCTCCATCCTCTTCTGTTGCATCACCACCCATGCTCATAACTATAAAAGGAAGCAGATTAGAGACCTACACATTTGAAGTGGGGAGACACTTAACAAGTGGAATGAGTATATCCATTACTCTAGATGATGTTTCTAGGATATAATGAGTGTGTCTATTTTCATATATGAGAAATTTGTAAGCAGTACACTGCCTTACCACAGGATCATTAACGAAAAGGCATGAGAAGAGCACGAAAGTATCCACAAAGATATGCAACTTTTGCTACGAGCCTATGATACAGGCCCAAAACCTAAAGAGAAATCAATGATAGAGAATATCACATGCATATATATAACTTTTGATAACTGTAGATGTTTATCAGGAATCATAACCCTTATTATTGTAAGTGCCAGAAAAGAAAGGGGTTGACTGAATGTGGTTAACGCAACTAGGCTAGGATAACATCCCCTGGGATTGACATATTATCTGAAGCACATATTAGAAGGTGAATACAACTAGATTAAAGGCTATGTAGGTTAAATTCCTGTGCAATTGGAAGGAGGTACTTTCATAATAACTATATTAAGTTGCTGTCAGTTTCAATTTTTTATTATATATAAAAAAATTAATGCTAATAAAACCTCTAGACAGTCAACATATTGAAGGCAATAAAAGCAACAACAATCAATAAACCTGAACCATCTGTATAAGCCAAATTGAGTCCCTTAAAAATAGCAATGTCTATACATGCATTATTAATTCTTTAATGACTTAAAGGATATCTTCTAGACCAAATCTAGATGAAAGAATTAGAGAAGATTAAAAAAAAATCTTTGACTTTGTGAAGTTGCACTTGCACAAGCATGCATACATCAAGTACTCATTACGCTCGAGGGAAGTCAGCACAAAACATGTTATTTGAGTCTTGGTATACTAATGAGCATGATGAAGAGATTAACAACAGAAGAAAAAAATAAGCAAACACTACCTGATGCACCCTGACCTACAGCAGCAGGAGTATTTGGCATCACCCTGATAAATCGGCTCTGACCAGCCCATTCCTAAATAAAACAACTACTTCAGTGAACTATATACATTTTATAGATCAGAGCTAAATACTAAAATGCTGAAAACATAGTTACATGAATTTGGGCAAATGAAAAGTATATTAGCAGAAGTTATTAATTTTTTTTTTTTTAAAGTACTGGTGTCTGGTAATATTAGAAGATTGTAGTATTCAGTATCAAGAAGTTTTGCTACTTCAACTTCTAATTTATGATACATATGTTAAAGCAAGAATAAAAAAATATATATTTTGCCAAACCATTTCTAATCCATATGACTGGCGCACATGGAAGTTAAATATAGGCTTTGAATATAGGTGTGTGTGTTATTCAAAATTTCAAATGGCTGGTTGCACTTTGGTAAAAGTTTTCAACTGACAGGCTGGATAAGGCAGTTCTTGTTTGTACTGGAAAGTACTTTCATTACTTATACACGAGTTGAAAATATCAGGAAAATTGCTATAGTTATTTTTAGTATATATTCCTTCATGTAACTCATGTTCATTGTACTCTACTAATTTTCATATCTTTATGTGGTATTGGTACTGATGTGTATCCCTAATGTTTCCTTTGTATTTCTTTTGTGTTTGTTGCTGAAGTGCAGAAAGTTTGTCTTAGCTATAGATGTGCCGACATGGATAGGGAAATCCCAGCTTTAATGGGTGTCTCAAAAGCTATCCTGGAAAATGTTATATTTGTCCACCAAGATGAATCAAACTGGCCATTACAAGATCCTTCCACGTTAAAGAAGAAATTTGATGATATCTTCTCTGCTACCAGGTATTCATTTGTATCAGCTAAGCAATTTTGTATTTTGAGGTATACTATTCTTCATATTATGTATCTATGGCTGTACGAAGTTATAAATTTCCTATCTTGTTAACAATCATGAAAGTTTGTTAGAGAAAGTATTGTGATGATTCTTTAGACTCTATGAGTTTTAGATATTCTTGTGCAAGAGTTCTTGAGCACAGAATACTGCTACTGTCAGAGGAGACTAAGAAAATAATTGTTTCCTCAGTCCTAATATAGTTACTCGGGCTTACTCATATCCTCTGCATTACTAAGTCCATGTACCACAGCAGATGTTTGTCCACAACTAATTGTTTATCATGCCTCACTTGAACATCATGAACTCTTCACCGAATATGTTGATGGATGTCAAAGTCTTAACCTACTGTCAATGGTCACTATGCTGGTAGAGGACTTCCATAATTACTACGTGCTTATATTTTATATTTATGCTCTCTCAGTTTTTCAGTGTCCAAAATAAATTGTCTTTACAAATTATAACTCATAGCTTAAATGATTTTGGAACAGTTTATTTCATAAGTTCCGCCTTCCTTGTACCCTGGTTATAGTATGTCATGACTCATGAGCCCAATGCTGTAGGGATCCAAAGTTTGGTTGAACAACTCTCCTCTATTCTTTCCAACAATTCTGCCCTTTAGTCATTCACTACTTTACTGTATTCAATTCTGTGGGACAATCTATTCTTAATGGCTTGGGGTAAAATATTTATACATTGTCATGTACTGTAAGCAGATACACAAAGGCTTTGGAGGTGATAAAGAAGCTTCACAAGGAACAGGCTCAAGAGATAAAGTCATACAAGCTGAAGTTGGAGAATCTTCAAACCTTGAAAGATGCTGCATATAAGGTTTTCTTCACACTCCTTTTCTTTATTTCTTTCCATTGAGATATTGTTTTTTTTCTTCCCATTTGTAATTTTAAGAGATCCTTTTTGTAAGTCATGATCAGTGGTTTTCCGTTGATCATTATGACATTGTTAAGGATAAGGTTTTATGTCAAAGCTAACAAGTATTAATCTTTTCCACTGAAATTCTTAATCCTAACCACCACTTGAGCTGAATATATATTTTATTTTAATTATTTGTACCATTTTCACTGGTAAGGGAAATGCTTGTTAGTTTTGTTTATACTAGTAACAGATATGACCATTGTAACAAAACTATATTAGATAAGCGATATCTTACATCTAGAGCTGTCTGGTTTAACTTGCTTTTTTCTCGGCCGTACCGTATCTATAACACTTTGTATTTAGTTGTGTTAAAATATTAATATGTAGAGATGGATATATCTTAATGCTCCTAAAATTCATCTGCATTGGTATTAAGCCTTGGTTTTTCCTTCTTTAGTGTTAGTCTGAAACCTGATGGATTTGTCTGCTCTTCAAAATTGTGTCTGCCTATTACATTAGACTAAATACACAAATGTTCTTATTTCTCTTGAAAGAAGGAAAGATGTTATTAGCTCAAGAAATTGTTCAATTAGGTACAAGACTCTATTTTTACGTTTGCATCTGTTTTATCTTCTAGTGGAATCATGTTGTTTTGGCCGCTATATTTTTCTGCTGGAAATATTTATGATTCACTACTCCGGTTCATGTGCTCTGTTCTTGGGTTGACCTGTGAAGTACAGTAAGTGTTTATTTTGAGCTAGATGTAGTAGAAGAAATCTGTTGTTCAGTAGTATGTTGTTGAACATTAGCTCTTGTAAAAAGTCCCAAAATGGTCAGTGTCTCTTTGAACTATGAACACTGTTCTAATTTGGTCCCTAAACTATATTTACCCCAATATGGTCATTGAATCTTCATAGTTTGGACCGAAATGGTCTCTGTTGTTACAAACCGATAAGTTTTTTGTGAAACACACTGACTTGGCGATAAAAAATCTTTAAAAAAATATCAAAATTGTACACATGGCAGTACATGTAACATTATTTTTTTGAATTATAAGTGCCGAGTGACAACATATGATTGCCTTGGTTTCTTAATTTTTGCTTTCTTTCGTTTCCAATTTCCTGTCTTCTCCGATAGGATCACCAACGGCTGCTCAGAATTAGCTAACTGAGCAGCTGCCTAGACGCTATTGTTGGAGAAATAGCATCCCAGGCGCCATCGCTTAAGCAGGAGCCCAGGCTCCACTGCAAGCAGAGCAGCCCGGCCGACACAAACACCTCCAATGTCCTTCTTGCCTCTTGCTGAGCTTCTCCTGAAAATCTACCTCTGCTCATATAACCTCCTCAACACCAAACTCTCCTCTGCCAGAATTTTCATTCTACTGTCCCCCAGGCCCCTACCATCATCGAACAAGGGAGTTGGTCTGATTGGGTGCTTTTGATGGAGGAGTTTGAAGATGGCCTGGGTTGGCCCTCGTTTCTACTCGGTGGCTGTGCCTTCATCTCGTGGCGGAAGGCAGTGAAGGCTATTATCCATGTTGAACTGAAACAGAGCTGCTGGCGGATGTGGTGCAGCTGCAACTGTGGGAGGTTGTTGCTGCTAGGAGCAGCTCAGGTTGCCATTGTGAGCAACAACCCAGGGCGATGATAGGGGCTAGGGAGAGAGATGAAGTGAGGAGAGAGAAGAATGTAAAGAGTGGCAATCCTTGAAAATTTGAAAACTAAATAAGGGTTAATCTGTCCATTTAGAGAATTCAATGAATGAATGAATTATACTTATTTAAAAACTTGTAAAAGTTAAGTGTATATGTGTCAATTCATTACATTTCAGTTAAGTAATTGTTTCTTGACCACTGGACTGCCACATCATCAAACAATAGTTTTATTGCCACTGTCTGTAATGGCAGGGACCATATCAGTCCATACTATGAAAGACCATATCAGTCCATACTATGAAAGTTTAGGGACCATATTGGGGTAAAAATAGTTCAGAACTAAATTGGAGCAGTGCTCAGTCATTATTCATGAACCATGGGACCTTTTCCTTAATTCTTTGGGGAGTGCTTTGGTTGATCCATGGTACATCTGCATTATATCAGCTTCGGGAGAGCATCACTCAAGATCAAGAAAAGAAAGAAGCTTTGACAATTCAAATGCAGGAGTTGGATAGTACCATCCAAAATGTGGATGCTAAAATTCATCACACTGAAGTAACATTGAAAGATCTGCGGAAACTACAAGACCAAATATCAACTAAAACTGCTGAAAGAAGCACTTTGTTTAAGGAGCAGCAGAAACAGTATGCTGCTCTTGCTGAGGAAAATGAAGGTCTGTTAACACTTAGAGTAGCACCACAATTGTGGTTTCAGTTCTTGTATTTTATTTTCTGGTTGCTTCAAAGTAATTTTCCTTGTACTGGTGATTATTGTTTGTTCATCCAGTGAAATAGAGGACCACATGGATACCATATTATGAAATATATTGTTTAATTTTTTTATTTACACTTTACTGCTCTCTTTTGTGTGGTTCTATTTAGACACTGATGAAGAATTGATGGAATGGAAAGCCAAGTTTGAAGAAAGGATTGCACTTTTGGAATCTAAAATTAGCAAGTTGGAGAGAGAAATGAATGACACAGAGACCAAAACTTCTTTTCTGAAGCAGACAATTAATGACTATATCTGGGAAATTAGCAAGCTGCAAAATAAAGCCGAAGTATTTTTCCATGGAACCACATTTTTACTCGAAAAGTTCATTGTAGTCAGGTGAAATTTATTCAAATAAGCTGTTTTCCCTCTTGCTGTAGGAACATATATCTTTGAAGAGTGAACGAGATTCTACTATTCAAAATCTTTTTGCAAAACATAATTTGGGGTCCCTACCAAATACCCCCTTTAGCAATGAAGTTGCAATGAGCCTCACAAATCGAATAAAAACAAGGTTGATAGATCTTGAGAAGGATTTGGAATATAAAAAGGTTAGTTTTTGTTCTCATGGCAAGAATTTTCTTTTGCTCTTAACATATATAGATATATGCACATGGATGTGTTCTGCATTTTTGGGTCTACATAACTTCAAGTTACTCAAGTTTAAACTAATGTCCATCAAGTTTTGGTAGTTTACTTTAACTACTGTGAATATTGATTTGAAGGATGTTATTTCAGAAATCAAATGAAACAGAACTTAAGACGGCATGGGATTGCTACATGGATGCAAATGATCGTTGGAAAAATATTGATGCTCAAAAGCATGCTAAGGTTGAGATCAAGGTATGTTATTAATATTGTATCTTAGTTAACTTTACCAAGCGGCAACACCTTCATGTTTTACTTAGTTTTATCATTATTATTTTTCTTACCTTTTGAGTTAGTGCAGAGTGGCATTTTGAAACGCATTGAAGAGAAGAAAAATGAGCGTGATGGGTATGAGCTCCAAATTCCCAATGTTAATCTCTTGCAAATGGATGAAAGAGAAAAGAACATGGTGAGTATTGCCTAAACTCAGCGATCTTGCTTTGGATTTGGGGACATAAGTCTTATAAAAGAGTGTAATTTATGGGCCTCAATTTTTCTTTGCAGCAAATTGAGGTTGAGAGGAAGACAAAGCAGGTTCATGAAAAACAATTTGAGTCAAACATACACCAAAAGCAGAGTGAACTATACAACATAGAACAAAAAATAAAAGCTCTTAGTCGAGAGAGAGACATATTAGTTGGTGATTCTGAAGATAGAGTAAAATTGTCTCTGAAGAAGTCAGAGCTGGAGAATCATAAGAAGAAACATAGAAAGATGTAAGCTGGATGTTTGCCTTTTACCACGTTTCATCTGCCTTTATTCTTATGCATTCACCCCCCTTTTTTTTTCTTCTCAAAATTTCATGCTTAGATTATTAGCATTTTTTTTCCGATTCCAGAATTGATGAACACAAGGATAGAATCAGAGGAGTTCTGAAGGGGAGGCTTCCTCCTGACAAGGATTTGAGGAAGGAAATTACTCAAACACTAAGGTCATTCTAACCCCTAAAACTTTCTTCACCAACTGATATCCTGTGAAGCATGGGTACTCCTAGGAGGACCTACTGGTACCGGGTACTGGTACTTAGTGGGTACTTCTGGGTACTTACCCAAGTAACATGAACAATATATTTTATTTTTCATTTACCCTTGTATTTTTACATTTATGTAGCAAGTAATGTCATGGTACTCTCCTGCAAAAATATGAAAATAAATAACAGAAAGCAGGATATCAGATAATCTTTGATATCATTAATACCCTGGGTTCAAAACCAATCATCAAACTATCACACTGGTACAGGGCTCTAGGAATGGAGTTCGATGACTTGAACTCAAAATCTCGTGAGGCAGAGAAGGAGGTAAATATGTTGCAGATGAAAATTCAAGAAGTTAATAATAACCTGTCCAAACACCGTAAAGATATGGAGTGTAAGTATTTTTAGTGCTTGAATATATTATTTGTGGCAATTCTCTTTGTTTTGTATAGATACTCAGGATACTACGATTCTCATATGTTCACTTTTTAGTTTTCATTCTAGAATGTGACAGGATACATGTACTAGTAGTTAGAAAAAATATGAGCTTTTATTTACATTATCTGGCCAAAGTGGTGATGATAGGAAAGTATCAATATAATTTGAGGCCTTCATACATATAATATAATCTATCTACCATGGTTCAATTGCTTGGATTGATTGTCAGTTATAAAAGGGATTGATGCACTAATATCCATTTCACTTGGCTCGGATCCAATAAAACCATTAGCTAGAAACCTAGGTTCCCAATTTTCTGTAAGTTCAATGAATAGCGAAGTGGTTGATATACTATTTATTAAGCTTGAAGAATCAAATTAATGAGTTCAGAAGATCCAGTCTTTGACTTGCGCTAGTAAGCAATTACTTTTGATGTTTGCCACTTTTCTTGTTCAACTGATTAGTGCATCCCTTTAGTTCTGTGTCATGATTCATTAATTTACATCTTTTTAAATCATAATGCAGCGAGGAGGAAATTTATTGAATCCAGAATCCAGTCTTTAGGTCAGCAACTTCTGAATATAGATTCTTATATTTCAATCTTGGAGTCTGCCAAGGAGAAAAGGGATGTCCAGAAAAGGTTTGTAACCTCTGCACCACAAATATCATCAGATTTCTGAACAAGTGCTATAAACAAAACAACATATTTCTATAAATGAAAACAACATATTTGTACGGAAGTTGTGGTTCAAAAGGTGTTTTTTTTTTCCTGGCGCATTGCTTGCAGCAAATACAACATTGCAGATGGTATGCGTCAAATGTTTGATCCTTTTGAAAGAGTTGCCCGCGCTCATCATATTTGCCCTTGCTGTGAGCGCCCGTTCTCTGCTGAAGAGGAGGATGATTTTGTGAAGAAGGTTCCCTATTTTTTTTTTAATATATATTTGATTTCTTTAAGACAATACTTATTCTTGTCGTGTGGTCATCTTTAATCAAGATTCATAAAATCCTGGAGCATGTTGTACCTTTTGTTGTTTTGACTAATATTCTGTTTATTTTTGGGTAAACTACAGCAAAGAGTGAAGGCTGCAAGTTCTGCTGAGCATATGAAAGTGCTGGCTGTTGAGTCCTCTGGTGCAGACTCTTATTTTCAGCAGTTGGACAAGCTTCGTTTGGTTTATGAAGAATATGTTAAGATCGGCAAGGAGATGATACCTCTTGCAGAGAGAAGCTTGCATGAACTTACTGAAGAGTTGGATCAGAAGTCTCAGGCCCATGACGATGTAATTATCTGTCCTGGTACTTGATTTCCAGATTTTTTGCTTGGTTAACTTAATAAATTGAATATTGGAACACTTATATAGCTAAACATCAGATAAGTGTACTTTCTTCAATTTCTCCTGGCAAATATTCTCAACCAACCTCAAACCACACTAAGGATTCTCTCCAGCAGCCGTTCTAGTTCATATGGGATAGACGTACTCAGAACAGTATATCCTCATCTGAAACATTCAGATTAATGCGTCCAGTAAGAGAATAGAGTAAACCCCTATCCAATTTAAACTCTGAGAGGCATAATTTGGTTCCAAAATTTCACCGCTACAGTGCTACTATACGTCATCAATTTCTATTGAAGTTAGCTTGGTTACTTATGCTGTTTCTGGATATCTTCATGTACTTGGAATAACTTACAATGTTAGTTAACACTAATTTTGTCATCACCATCACACATGTTAAGTATGCTTACTGTTTCTTAAGATTATTTTTAGATAGTTGTGCCAAGATTTTTTTTTTTTTTTTTTTTATTTCTTTTTTGCCAAAGGGTCCACCTTTTTTTTTTTTTTTTTTTTTTATACTTCTTATTCGGCACAGGGTCCACTATTTTTTTTATAGGGTAGGAAAGAGTAGCAGATTTGGAATGAGGTAGTCATCACCATCACACTAGTATCATCTTTTCGCATTGGTGCGTGCTTCATGTACCTGCATGGGAATGGAGATGAGTATCATGTTTCCTGAGTAATAGCCTTCCTAAGTAATCGTAGCAATTAGTTCTTTCTTTGCTGTGGCAAGATATGTTTTTTGTTTTTTATTCTCCTTCCTCAATCTTATGTGTAACAACCATGGAAATTGTTCTAGGGTGCTTTGGGAGATACTCATGAATTAATATATTTTTCTGCTGCATTTTTTACAATGATAATCACAAGGGTTCTGATGGGTAAATGTTCTTACTTCTAGGTGTTGGGTGTTTTAGCACAAGTGAAGGCAGACAAGGACTCAGTTGAGGCCTTGGTGCATCCCATTGAAACTGCTGACAGGCTTTTCCAAGAAATTCAGAATTGGGAAAAGCAAGTCGAAGATTTGGAGTATAAGCTTGATTTTCGAGGTCAAGGTGTCAGATCTATGGAAGAAATCCAGTCGGAGCTGAATACGTTGCAGAGCACAAAGTAAGAAACTTTGCCATAGCGTCTAACTATATAAGAGTTGAACTTCAGCTGGTTAATTAGTTTTGCGTGCGTGCTAGATAAGCTTATAGATAAGTGTGTGCTATGATCAAGTAGTTAGTAGCAACATTCATTTCTCAACTTATGTGACCTGGGCTACTTCCATCTTTTACTATATAAGTTGTTTCCCAGTGATGAATTGTTATTCATTCTTGGCAACCAGAGATAATTTCCATAATGAACTGGAGAAGCTTAGAGATGAACAGAGGTACATGGAAAAAGATTTATCAACCATTCAATTACGATGGCACACCATACGGGAGGAAAAAATGAAAGCAGCTAATATGTTGCGTGATGTTAAAAAGGCAGAAGAAGATCTGGAGCGCCTGGCAGAGGAGAAAAGTCAAGTTGAACTTGATGAGAAGGTATTCTCTTTCAACATATATCTGGTTATTGCTCGTCATAGTTCTGGAAATCTTGTGTTCTATTTCCCACAAACTCATATGGGTTTTCTTTAGTGATATCTGGCTCTTGAAAATATATAAGGTTGTAGAAGTATGAGTAAAATTTCCTTTTTTTTTTGGATGAGAGTAGTTCAATTAGTATATTTGATAGGTAATACATGCTTGCATATGTTTCATTTTTTTTAATGGGAATCACCTCTGTTTGTACGTAAATTAGAAACCATTGGTTCTATAACAGAAAAAAGGAACCAATTTTTTTTATTCCCACCCTCATCACTTTTGCCATTCCCCGCATCTGCTCTTTTTGATTCCATCTAAATATAGGGAGCAGGATTCCCATTCCCAATGGCTTCATAATGAGACGATATTACATGTAAATATACTCAAATGTATATACTGGCATGCCTCATGTTACAATGATTCTGATTTAAGTATAACAGGTAGTGTGCAATGTGTATATTCAACCATGTAAAATATGCAAATACAAGCATACAACAATAGTTCAGGGGTTGATCTCTCTCAAATGTGTGTACATGTGCTATGATGGAAGTCCCAGGACCCTTGAAGTACACATGATTCCCTCTTTTCTTGTGGTTACCCTTATTTCTCTAATTTTGCTTGTCCACTCATTTCATAGACCCATAGTCTGGTGCATAGGTAGTCTCAGACTATTGAGTTGAACTTTGTGATTTGGTCTTTAAGAGAATTGTCTAATGAAAAACACTATTAAGTAATAACATTTCCAGATAACCCAACCCTGGTAAGAGAAAAAAATGGGTGCTGATGGATTAGAATTGTCAGGTATGTGTACTAATATATGTTTGTTTTGTGAGAGAACTATAATAAATGCTCAATGTCTTGTTCTTTTAAGTATCTCAGTCCAATAACTGAGACTATGTAGCTGTACATTTTTTTCCACAAAAAATTTACTGTGCTATTTCCATGAAATGTAAGTTCTGTATTATCATTTAGTAATGTTATGCACCGATCATCTTGGTACTTTCAGCATTTGGTGGAAGCTCTTGGTCCCTTGTCCAAGGAGAAGGAAAAATTAATGAGTGATTATAATGACTTTAAAGTTAAACTTGAACGTGAATATGAGGATCTGGCTGGACAAAAACGCAATTACCAGCAGGAAGTTGAGGCACTACTTAGAATGACTTCAAAGATAAAAGAGTATGTTTATTGAACCTGAAAATTTGATATTTAAAGGGTCTTCCATGTCTATGATCTTGATTATCAGTTTTATTTTACCAGGTATTGTGATTCAAAGAAAGGAGAGAGGTTGAAGGAACTGCAAGAAAAGCAATCTTTATCGGAGTCTCAACTTCAAAGCTGTGATAGTAGGAAACAGGAAATTCTAGCTGAACTAAACAAAAGCAAGGACTTGATGAGGAATCAAGATCAGTTAAGACGCAATATCGAGGATAATTTGAACTACAGGAAAACAAAGGCTGATGTGGATGAGCTTGCCCGTGAAATTGAATTGCTGGAAGATAAAATATTGAAGATTGGTGGGGTTTCCACCGTAGAAGCTGAACTCGTAAAGCTTTCACAAGAAAGGGAGAGACTTCTTTCTGAGGTACACGTCAATCTTATTGATGCATTTAATTTACCTTTTTGTCTCCCCTTTTTATACGCTTTCCTTATGATGTTCCTTATCCACATAAAACATTGCACTATTCTTTTTTTACTTATCAAGTATTTTAGAATTGGATTAAATACTCCATAGCCCCCCAAACTTTCAAAAACTCACCCTACAG
>JAYMTG010000497.1:0-12011 GCA_036897565.1 Pelargonium exstipulatum
CTTCATTTCTCCCTCTCGATGGTTCTCTCTCATCAAACTCAAACTGACCCAAGCCTTGCCGGTATTTTTCCCAACGTTTGTGTTTGATTTCCTTTAGATTTTCTTTATGTTTCTCTCTCATCAATAACGATGAGACGTTTGAATATTATAAAGTGTCTCCCAATCTTTACCCTTTTGCTTCTCCAAACAGACATAAACAAGGAAGATGTTCTGACATGGTAACCCCTTTTGTCGACTACTTCCCATAAGCGTTGAGAAAGGAGGCAAGTCTTCATTTTAATGCCCAAATAATCGTAATTCTTTCTTGAGAAAATAGGGAGTGGAATATGTTTTAGATCTTTATGCAGACATGATGCATAGTTAGGATTAGAATGAAAAACTACGTCTTTTAATTATGTGATCGAACGAAACTCTGACGATACTATTGTTGGATGATTGAAGATGGTTGAAAGTTGTAGTTGAAGGGTAAATGAGATTGAGTAAGCAAGTAGTAAGTGTTTAGTAGTTGAGACAATGAGTAATGGTTGTGAGAACTTGTTGTTTGTTATTTCACATTACTTTAAATGGTTACAAGCAGAGACGAAGCCACTAGGTGAGTTTTGGGGGCAATTGCCTCCACTCATCTTTTATCTTACAAAATAAAGACACCACTAATTTTTATCAATTTTTATAGGGTTAAAGGCACTGGAGATACCCAGACTTTGGGGTGAAACCCAATTTAGTATCTAAAGTTTAATTGTACCAGAATTAGTACATAAACTTTGATTTTGAACCCAATTTAATACCCGCCGTCTACTCCCGTTAATTATGTCGTTAACTTGATGACATGGCACACCTGTGAGTGAAAAATTCGAGAGATGAATTTTCCGGCTACTAGTAAAATCATGCTCCTTCCTTTCTTAGGCAAAAAAAAAAATTGCTATAGCTAACAAAACAGAAAAAAACAACAAATCTATCACTACTTCACACTTCAAAGGAGATTTTTTTTTAATTCTAATGTGTTAAAATCATATCTACAAAACAATAACAGTTTCACAAACAAAAACAAAAACAATAACCTCCTCAAGAAAACAAAAACAAAAACAGTTTCACAAAAACAATAACAATAGCAACCGTTGAATCCAGCAAAACAGACCATCGCCGAAGTTCGTGAGCGTTGTCGTCAGCTTCGTCCTTGGTCAATCTCCCAGAGTTCTCGCCCTCCGACTCCATTAGACCTAGACTCCGTCAACAACCTTTGCTAAATCGCCGCCACCAAGCTCGACCACGACTCCAGATCTATTTGCCTTTGGGCTCCGGCTAGGCTCGCGGCTGGGCTCCGACGTTGCTGGCACGGGATTCTGACGAGCATGAGAAGCAGCTCTAGCACGAACTTCGTCTCCGACGAGGACGGCACCAAATCCGGCGCGACCTTCGTCTCCGACAAGGACGACACCAGATCTTGCACGAACATCGTCTCCGCCGTCTGGTTTGGGCTTGATGGTCTGGACACCACAGGTTGCCGCCAGAAATTTTCCACACAGCTTGCCTCCACATCAGTTGCCGCCGGAAACCCAATTTTGAACAGTGACTGTAAATGGGGTTTAACATACCCAAATTTTGTTTCTTGATTTTAAGTGATTGATGAATTGCTTATTTAAATGGGGGTTTTGTTTTTGTTTTTATTTTTGACCAAGATTGTATGAAGCTAATAATGAATAGAGAATTAGAGGCCTTAAAATAAAATTTTAATTTTCTAGTCGCCGGAAAAATTAGAACTTAAATTTTCCGGTCGCCGGAAAATAAGAACTTGAATTTTCCGGTGGTCGGTGTGCCACGTCATCAAGTTAACGGACTTTTTAACGGAAAATAAGAACTTGAATTTTGGGTACCTTCAGTGCCTTTAACCCTTTTATTAATGTTTTGTTAGAGATTTTGAATTGTAACTAAACTATATGTGATTCAAGATGAATTATATTATTTTCTATATATGATTCTAGATATTTTATTAGGGCTGTTAATTTGGGTCACAACTCGTGACACGACACGAATAGGACACGAAGTTAACCGTGTTTAGGTTCAGCATAAATGGGTTCGTAGTAAGTTTGTGTTCAATTTTTTAACCCGTTTAATAATTATGCCGGGTTTGTGTCAAATCCGTTCAACTCGCGAAACTAGTTTAATTACAATGCATTGATACAATGAATTTGATAAATAATGAATTACTTAAATTAAAGTAGTCATTTGACATATAAAGTTTGAAATAATATCAATTTTTCTGTTTTTTTTATTATTTTAATAAGGTGAGTAACGGAGTTAAATGGGGGTTAAGTGTGAGTACCAATTTGGCCCACTAACTTTCATTTGAGTATCAAAATGGCCTAATTATCAATCTGAGTACCAAAATGAGCCATTGATAATTTTCTGAGCACCAAAATGGACCTTATCTCTTACATGAAATGATAATTTATATCCATGAAAATGAGTAACATTAAAAAGTCAAAACAAGACACGTAAACGCAAGTGGAAAAAAAAATAAAATCAAGAGAAAGAGAGAAATTTGTTTTGGGAGTCTTGTCTCAAACACAGCCAGCAACGAGAACAACCTTCGATTCTTCGAAATCTTCAGTGTGTCTCTCTGTCCAGCGCCAAGCTTCCATCACCTGCAACTCAACGTCTCCAAGTTTGATCTCCAGGTTCGTGCAATTCTCAATATATATTCTTCAAACCCCACTTACTCGATCTGCCTCTCCCTCCAATTTCGATTCGATGCTCAATCTAATAATTTGATGCAAACCCTATTTCTCTGATATTCTGTATCGCTATTTCGAATCCAAAGTTTCGATTTTTTTATAGTATCAAATGATCAATGGAGAGGGGACTGGCGAGCCCATCTCCAAAGTGGTCTCTCTCGATCTGTTCGATCCGTTTTCTTCCCGGCGGGAACCGAAATCGGACGGTGGCCATACCTCTCCGGCATCTTCGCGGGACTCCTCTTGCGGAGGAGAATCCGAGTTTGAGCGTTATTGTAGCGCCAACTCGGTCATGGGCACGCCGAGCTTGTGTAGCTCTGTTGGGAATTACAATGATTTTGGTGTGGATAGTGAGTTTGGGTCCATGAGGGGCTTTGGGTTTGGGGAGGATGGTGGGTTGGAGAATTTCAATTTGGGTGGGAGGCTGTCTTCTTTGGCTAGAGCTGATGGTTTAGGCGAACGTAGGATTAGGTTCAGTAGAGGAAATGTTTGTAGTGAGAAGAGGAAAGATAATGGGTCTTGTGGGTTGGAGTTATATGGGAATGAGGAGATGGTGTTGCCAAATGATTTATGTTTTGGAGAAGCAAGTGGAGGAATGGAATCCATGAGGATGAAGAGTGGATTTGAGGTACCCATGACTGCTAAATTGTGCGATGATTCAGATAGAAGTGATCGCAGTGAAGAACACATGGAGTTGGGTTTGCGAGCAAGTGGGGTTGAAAATGTATCTACCAAGGAGAACCTTGATACACATGATGGTGATGGGAATTTGTTTGGTCATGGGATTGGAAATCGTTATGAAGTTAGAGAATGTTCTACGTCATACACGGTTTCTCAAGATGTTCACAATGGAGAAGTGCTATTCAATGGAACGGATAAGGAGAGGGATGAAGATGGGACCTCGTCTAGATATGAACACTCAGAAGATGAGGATTCATTGTACAACTATGGTTCAGATGGTGATCATGGGAATAGACCGTATCTTAAAAGAAATATGCAGTTTCATCAGGAAGCTAAGAACCATAATGAAAATCCATTGCTCATCAACTCATCTACAGCCTTTGGTTCAGATGATTGGTATGATTTTGAGCTAGAAACTGCAGGAGATTCCCTTGCTTCCTTGACCATGGCAGCACTTGAGAAGCACAATATTCAAAATCTTGAAACTGAAAGATGCAGTTTGAATTCCTCTTACTTGTCCTCGACTGGATTTCTCAACATTGGTCAAACAGTGCAAGGAAAAAATGTGCCGGGTATACCTTTAGTAAGCAATCAAATTCCAAGTGCTGGTGAATTGGTAGAGAATATAAGTAGTTTTTCTCCCTCTCCAATTGAGGATGTGGGAGGCATTCATATGTCCACCCATGAAGTCCAAAGTGATGATAAATTAGAAGAACGTTTGAAAAGTTCTTCTGCAACTTCTATCAGTTTTCCAAATATTACTGCACCACAGCAGGATTTCAGAGAAATTCGTGCTGCCAAGAATCAAGTCCAAGGTGCTGATGGATCCGAAGAATATCTTAAAAGTTGTTCTGTTAGAAATGTCTTTGAAATGGATGAGAAAAGGGAAACAGATTGTGGCAGGGAAAGGGAGGATGTGGTTGGGAAGGAACTTGTAGATACTGATGACGAGAAAATATCGGAAAAGCAGGAGTTGGAAAACCCAAAATTGCATATGGACCCGCTTTCTCATTTTGCAGTAAACACATTATGTGCTCAACCTAGTGGGTCGGCTGGAATTTTAAATGTGGTTTTGTTAGACGATCATGAATCAAATTTACGTGCTCCAGTTTTTGAAAATAACTCCAGCAAAATATCCAAGAATTCTCCTGCATCAGAAGATTTCTTTGTGGAACGTTCTCCACCAGTTAAGGTCAGTGTTTAATTTTGATCCTCACTAAATTTTGATTCTGTGTGTGTGCGCGGGGTGTGCGCGCTCGTGTGTGTTTGCGTCCTCTACCAGTCACTGTGTAACTAACCTAGGCTAGAACCAAAAGTATCCAGATCTTTCCATCTTATATAGCTATATTATATAATCTTGTCACAAAGCACAAGGTTTTACACTAGGCTAGCGATCAAATTCTATACCAACTTCCACCAACATTCCTTTTGCAGCCGATCCAAATTAAGAATATAGTTGCAAATCGGGATGCTTTACACTATACATTGTCAAAAACGTATGTGATGACCCGGACCCGCTAATATAAAACTATAAAAAAACCCTTGTTCTTTTCGATAAAAATGGCAATTTTTAATAACAATATAAAAGCAAAAGACTAACCATAAGACTCACATGAAAACCTTTTGTTTAGTTCCTTTGGCTATAAAACCAGGCTGTGAAAAATGGTTGAACTTATAAATGCTATGTAGAGCACCTAGTTGATGTTAGAGCCCGGATCTAGAACAATGGATTGAACCAATCAGAATCCACTGTATGGCATCTAGTTGATCTATACTCATAGCATAAAGATTGCTGAATGTGCATATATTTGTGTGTGTTTGTGTTGAACTGACCATATTCAGTTGTTCATTGCTTCTGAATTCCTCACATCTGATTCATCCAACATTCAGAAAGGTCGTTATAGCATTGAGCATATCATTACAGTCATGCATGTGTTTATCTTGTTGAATCATCTATATTATCCCTTCCGAATTAGCTTGTTGCTGTAGAGTTACTCTTGAATAACAATTCCCCAGGAAAGTTCTAGAATGAGCCATTGCTGCAAAGTGTCAACTTGTTATAGCCTTTTATGATATTTGATTTGCACATGTATCTTGAAATTAGCTCCCTGGGAATTCTGCTAGTAATTGTTGCCATATCTGGCGGAAAGAGAGTCTTGGGTGGAATGAAATGAATGATTTTTATGATTAGGTGTTTTACTGTCCTTTTTCATTTGCTATAGTTGAAGCTGATTATCTTAGTATATATATTGATAATGATGTACCATGTATTGCAGACAGAGAATCTTGAGTTGAATGAACTGGGTGAATTTTATGACGACATTGTTCATGACATGGAAGAAATTTTACTTGACTCCAATGAGTCTCCTAGGCGTAGGTATTCCCAGAGTAATAGGATGTTTCAATCACAGCAGTCTCTACCTTTACGAGATGGTGGGTCAAGTGCGTCAACATCAGGAATGGATGATGCTTACCCATTGACACAGCGGCTTCTGAAATTTGATGGGGTTGAAGTGGTTGGTGCAAAGCAGAAGAAGGGGGATGTCTCACTTAGTGAACGGCTGGTTGGAGTGAAGGAATACACCGTGTATATAATAAAAGTGTGGAGTGGTAAGGATCAATGGGAAGTAGAACGCCGATATCGTGATTTTTTTACTCTGTATCGTAGACTGAAAACATTGTTCTCTGAGCAGGGCTTGGTTCTTCCATCTCCCTGGCTCACTGTAGAAAAAGAATCCAGAAAAATTTTCGGGAATGCATCCCCTGATGTTATTGCAGAGAGAAGCGTTCTTATTCAAGAGTGTTTACAATCCATTCTACATTCCAGATTCTTTACCAGTCCTCCAAGTGCATTAGTTTGGTTTTTGTCCCTTCAAGATTCATGCCCCGACTCCCCAGCGTCAAATACCATGATGCCTCAGTCTTCATTTTTCAGAAGAGACTCAAATACAGAAAACATTTCCACTATGGGGAAAACCATATCTCTTATTGTTGAAATCCATCCATACAAATCTAAGAAGCAGATGCTAGAAGCGCAACACTATACTTGCGCTGGATGTCACAAACATTTCGATGATGGAAAGACTCTGATGTTAGACTTTGTACAGACATTAGGATGGGGTAGTCCTCGACTATGTGAATACACCGGTCAATTGTTTTGTTCTTCATGCCATGCAAACGACACTGCAGTCTTGCCAGCTAAAGTGTTGCATAACTGGGATTTTATTCAGTATCCAGTATCTCAGTTGGCTAAATCATATTTAGATTCCATACATGAGCAGGTAATTTGAAGACTGGTTCGTGTGTCATTTATGATCATTTTATTTCTTTTTGCCAGGGTCTGATACACACTTTATTTGTTAAAATAAACATGTGTGTTTTGTAAATATATTTTAAATGTGTGCTCTCATTTCTTAGAGTTCAGGTTAATGATTTAAGGCTTATTAAGTTCTTATCTGATACAATGTTGGGTATTTTTTTTGAACTCGGTCGTGCAGCCTATGCTCTGTGTCAGTGCAGTCAATCCTTTCCTATTCAACAAGGTCCCAGCGCTGCACCAAGTTATGAGTGTCAGAAAGAAAATAGGAAGTATGCTTCCATTTATTCGCTGCCCTTTCCGTAGATCTATCAACAACGGACTTGGATCTCGAAGATATCTTCTTGAAAGCAATGATTTTTTCTCACTAAGAGATCTCATTGATCTCTCCAAAGGGCCTTTTGCAGGTAAGGTTTCATTTATTTTCCTAGTGTCAATAATAGTGACCAATCTTCATTTGATTGTTTCCTCTAATTAAAGGAAGTAACATAAATTTTGGATTTTTTTCCATAAATCTTACATAATACCATTCCTTTGGATACATTCTGTATTGCCAGCCCTACCTGTGATGATGGAAACTGTTTCGAGGAAAGTCTTGGAGCATATAATGGAACAATGCCTCATATGTTGTGATGTTGGAGTCCCCTGTGGTGCTCGACAAGCTTGTAATGATCCATCTTCTCTCATTTTTCCTTTTCAGGTGGGTGCTCTAACTTTTGCTTTTGTTTTTTACACTGCTAGATTAATCAATTACCCCAAACTTTTGGGTTTTGAGCGAGCTCAAGTTTCTATCTCATTAGCAGGCAAACAATCATCATACAGCTCCATTAACATAAAAATTGGGTGTGCTTTGCGCTTTTGCACTCGCACAAAAAATATTAGATTTTTCATGACAGTCAACCTTTGCATGATGTAAAGTTGATTTCACACTTAGCATGGTTGATAAGAAAAGCTTGTCAATTTTGAAGGTTTACACATGGAATCTTTCATAGCTTGTAGGAGCTATTAGCTGAAGTGCCTATTCAGTGAGCATGAGCACATCCCACTATTTTATTTGATGACGGACCTTGGGTTTTCTTTTTTTTCTTCATGCAATTACTATGAGGTTCCAAAACTGCTACCTTATAGTTACACTATCACATGACCATGATTGATTTGATGGACAATATTTTGTTGTCAGCTGGAAGATGAGGTCAAAAGGTGTAAATCATGTCGAGAGGTATTCCACAAGCCTTGCTTCAAAAAGCTAACCAACTGCTCCTGTGGAGCGATCCTTGCAGTTGATGCAAAGGTAAGAAGTAAAGCTAGTAATGAGACAAGTGCGTCAGCTTTGAATTTGTTAGGTCAGAGAACAAGTTCTGGGTTGTCTGTTCGATTGCTCTCCGGTCTTTTCTCAAAAGCAAACCCAGAAAAGATGGATCGTAGAGATGTTGATACTGTAATCTTAATGGGTTCGTTTCCAAGCACTTCTCTGTGAGGATAGACTGCCTTGTACTGCACAATTTCACATTTGTATTCTAATCTAGCCCGCTTAGCATAATTGAAAATCATTTGTTGCGCCTTTCGGGTATGAATTGAATAACACGAGGAGCTGGCGAATAAGATTGGGCCGAAATGTTCAAGCTGAGTGGTTTTTCTGCTCTTCCTTTCGTTTATGGATCTTCTATTGTAAGTTGTATAATATGATGCAAGAACAGCTACTGTAATGAAAAAATCCACTGTTGTGTTGTGCGTGTTTTTGCTGATAAAGTTACTACATCTTCTGTTTCATCATAATCGGAAGCTAAACTCAGTTCTATCAATTATGTGACGTTTCATGGATTCGGACGCAAGAATGAAAGTCATCAGACAGTTGCATACATTTATGTTCAGTAAATATACATTTTTCTTCGTCCTCTAAACTTGTTCTAAAAAACTTGTTCTTATTTTAGAGTTGAACTTGAAATTTACGACCTTAGTTCTAATGACATCATAGATCAACTCTCCCAACCTTCTCATTGTGTCACGTCACGTTTAAATGTCACGTCAATCGGACTCATTTTGCCAAAACAATGAAGAGGCAAGTGCATGGTGGTGTGTTGCCGAACAGTATGGTGTTGAAAATGGAGGCCACGAATGAGAACTTGAAGGAGAGGCCATGCAATGAATTTTTGAACAAAGTTAAGTTGAAGAAAAAGGATAAAGTGAATGACATTTTGGGGATTTAAAAAAAATGATCTTGTACTGGACACATGATCAATTACTGAGCACATTATCAAGTAGTGACATTTTACGTCAAATGTAACTGACGGAAGAACTCAAGCATTATTTCAGGGTGGTATAAAGTTGCAAAAATGTTCGAAGGTGCAAAATATTGAAGGTGACAATTTAGTACATAAGTTATGCAAACGAGTCAATTTAATTCGTCCAAATATTTTACAAAATTGAGTCATTTAACATTTAGTCGAATATGTTAACGGAAATGTAAAAATTACAATAAAAAATATTTTAAATTGGCACATTTGATGGTTGATGGACTAAAATGGCACAAACTTGATAGTTTATGAACTAATTTAGACCTTTTTTTTCTAATATTAATCATTTCCACCTCATCAATTTAATATTCAAAAATAAATTTTATTGTAACTTTTACAATTCCGTTAACATATTCGACTAAATATCTTAAAATGACTCAATTTTGTAAAACATTTGGATGAAATTGACTCGTTTGCGTAACTTATGTACGAATTTGACACGTTTGATAGTTGAGGAACTAAAATTACACAAACCGAATAGTTTAGAGACTAATTTGGTCCTTATTTCAAGAATCTACTATAGCCACATTTAGACTATTAACATTTTATTTTTGGTACTCATCTCTAAAGTAGATTTAATGTTAAAATTTTTGTTAAGAAATATTGAATGAAAAACATGTATTTTATTCATAATTTTCTTGTTGAGATATGCTATATAGTCAATCGATTTTACATAATAGAATTCTTCATCTTATTCATTACTAACAACTTAATTTTGAGTGCAGCGTATACATGTTATTCATTTGTATATGTATAATGCGATGATCACGTCATGAAAACCAATGTAGTGATGAAGGCCGCCATTGTCATAACAGATATAACAGGAAACTTCGTTATTGCATTGCTCGTGTAATCAGCGGTTGTAAAACCTACAAATATTGGATAATATGTTATGACATTAATTAATTACTCCAAGTATATATGAAGAGAAAGAATAGAAAAGAACCTGTAGATGTGGAAGAGGAAGAGCATTGGGTTGCAAGTGTGTCATTGATGTACTTAACAGTAGCCTTGTTAGCAAACCAGAAGTTTCTTTTGACATCGTGTATACAGTTGAGCACACCCACGGTGTGCTGTGCGCATCCACCTTTCTTACAGTAGTCATTCACTTGGCTTTGGTTTACACTGATCACTCCATCTAGTTTTAGCACCTGCTTTTCTGAGCATATACTACCACTCCCACTCTCACCCTGCAACCCAACACCAATAAACATTACTTAATTATCATCAAACACCACAAATTAACGCAACAGGTGGCGGAGCCAAGGTAGGCCGGAGCGGGCAAAGACCCACCCTATTCTTCTAAATTACATCTAGTTAAGTTTCAATTGAGTCTAATTGGCTCTATGAAAATTGTGCCTACGATGAGACCAAAAGCTGGTTCCGCATTCCTAATCTTTTAAATTAAGCTGCTCAAGTAATATATATATTTTTGTACATTAGTTAACTTTTTATTTGACCCATCCGATCCCAAATTAAGTCGGAACCTTATTTCCCATTTCATAACATCCATTTTCTTTTGGCTCTATCAAAATTGTGCCTACTCTAAGACCAAAAATTGGTTCCACAACCGCATGCAACTACATTAACAACATGTATCTTTACATTTAGCAGACATTCATAAGCGCTTCGCCACTGCCAGAATGGGCTTAGGTTCACATTTGCCAGAGGATCTGATTTGTCTGAAACACACACAATCAACATATTAAAATGGCAAAATATGCGCGCGCGAACACACACATATATATATATTGAAGTATACGCAAACTAAAAATATAAAAATTACTCTCAGCTTTGGCGGAGGCAATCACTCCAAGTAAAATGATGATTGAAATCGCAGCTGATCTGAGCCCGACATGCCCATTATTTTCCATCCCGCCGGAACTATGAGCTAATCTTTATACATATATTTATGTTTGTATAATTTTGATCAAGTACCTAGAATATATATGTATGTTTGTGGAATTGAAAGTGTTGTGTTGATGAGATATATACAATGCGTAAAAATAAATTAATTACTGAGTAAACCATATATATGCTTCGTATATGCTAACTAAAGAATATGATCCATTTGACGGAGAAAATTAAAATTGATTGTTAACTTTATATGTTATGAAACCTAGAGAATATATTGTTCTTGTTTGAGTTTTTGTGGACATCTTGGTTGTCCTGGCCTAGTTTGGACGGACAAATTAAATTCTTTTCAATTAATTAATTAATTGCGTTGACCAACAGGTAGCATATAATTGTTTAGGCTTGTTTTTTAATTTGAATATACAATAAAAAGAAAATTACACATACTACCTCTGAACTTTAAACATTTTACACATACCTACCGTGAAGTTTAGTTTGTAACTAGTCGATATCCTATATGTTTGCGCCTTTTTTGGATGAGGAATTAGAGCACGTAGGGGATGTGCAAGGATGAGTAAACTTGGTGAGATTTGATCTTCGGCCGGTGGTCATCGACCGTCTGGGAGCTTCTCTTCCGATCGTCTACGTCTTCAAGATTTGAGATCTGCAAAACCAACACCAAAACATGTCCTTATCATTTTAAATAAAAAAATTAAAAAAGAAATAGAAGCTCCCAGAGGTCAACTTCTCACCGGACTCATCATCGCCAGCCTCTACTCCCCGTCCACGGCCAGATAAAGGTCAACTCTGTCCTCAGCCTCCATCTCCCTAGGAAGAATGGAGATCGATGCAATCCGGGACGGCGACGACCTCATCTCGATTGAGTTCTTCTCCCCTCCACGATCATCGATGATGATCTAGGACGGCGAGGCGAGGATGTGGACGTGCACCGGCGAGCTCGAACCCAGATGACAGTGAGGCGATGATGTGGACGTGCACCGATGAGCTCGAACCCAGCCTCTTGTCGCCGGCTTCACAGCCAATGCTTGCCAGATATGGGACCGACGAAGGAGGACGGCGATGTCGAAACTAGGCTCACGACGACCCGCGATGGAGGGTGACGAGGTCTGGTTT